>ML869658.1:23327-37188 GCA_009831015.1 Picea engelmannii | reverse complement strand
GTTAGCCCTAAAATAAGGAAAGTGGGTTAAGATGGTTAAAAGGTAACCCCTTGAGGAAGCTACATGAAAGTATAAATAAGAGACAAGGCTCTCTCATTTTAATCACACTTGAGAATATTGAATATCTACAAGTGACTGAGGTAACCAAAGGATATCTAAGATGAATTTCAAAGGGAAGGTGAAGTAAAGAAGACCAAAATTCAAGGGAGGATAAATTCTTTTGATGATGCTTTCTAAGGTATGTTATTTACAAGTCATCTCACCATTTTCGTAATAACTTTTTTTCTATAATGATTCAGACCGTGAAATTGGGAGGCCATTGAGGAAACATATCCAAGTAGTTGTAATAAATATTTCAGCTTGTGGGTCATTGTATTTTCAGAGTTATACTCCGTGGAAAATAGGGCTTGTGGCTAGTCGTGGAACTAGTATAAAACAAGTGTTTCAGGTAAAAACATCATAAATTCTTCATAACAGATCCAAATTTAGTAATACCAAATGAATTGGTTAGAGTGCAGTCTGTAGTATTCTTTATACAATTTCCAGATCCATACAACAAATATTCTGTGTGGGACACGCTCTACAAGTTCACTCTCTAGAATAATCCAGAATTCAATAAGGTATGTTATTTTTGCTATAACTCATTTTCTGAGAGGTTCCAAGTAGTGAAATTTGGATGAATTGCATAAAAGAAACTGAATAAAATTATGTACCATTTTCATATCTTTGTTCATTACAAGTACATATTTATGATTATTGCAAGTTAGGGTTGTTGACTAATCCAAAATTACTCATGTGAGACTAAAGTAAAGTTTGATGAAAATGATAGTCTCTTGTTGTTAAAGTTAAGGAAGGTTTGAAGGCATGTGATCATATACACTAGGTCTATTACAAAGTTACAAATCAGATTTGGATGATGAAATTGATGAGGGCTTTTGGTTGAGGTACATGTTGGGTACATGGTTGAGACAAGTAGTTGATGAGTTGCCACATACATGAGGTATATAGTTGATGATGTTGGTATATCTTGATGAGTCATAGTTTATGTGTATTTGATGCATGATTGGTACATATTTGGTGCATGGTTGATGCACTAGTTTATGGTACAGTTTGAGGTACAGGTTGGTGCATGGTTGATGCACTTGTTTATGGTACATGTTGATTACAGGTTGTTTGGACAGGTTATTGTTACAGGTTTGGTGCATGGTTGATGCATTCTTTTATGGTACAGGTTGGTGTATGGTACATGTTGGCACAGGTTATTGGTATAGGTTGTTACAGGTTGATTACAGATTGATTGGTACAGGTTTACAGCAATATATCTCACAGTGATAGTGTGACAGTGGTTCCATCATTCTATTTTTATTTCAGGCTGGTTGGACGAGGCAAGGACAGGTGGTTGCAGCCACTTTCTAGTTGTATCCAGAGAACATAGGGATTTGTAGCCTCCTTCTGGTTGTATCCAAAGAATTGGGGAGTTAGAGCTTCCCTCAGGCTATATCCTGAGAAACTAGGGGGTTGTAGCCTCTTTCTGGTTGTAGTTAGAGAATTGGGGAGTTGGAGATTCCTTCAGGTTGTAGCCTGAGAAACTAGGGGGTTGGAGCCTCCTTCTAGTTGTAGCTGGAAAACAAAGGAAGTTGGTGCTTCTAATGAATGTAATTATTAAATACATAAGAAAAAGCATTCAGTGGTTTTCTCCCGCTTTGGATTTCCACGTAAAAACGTTGGTGTACTGTGTATGTGTATGATTTCTCATTTGTTCATTGTTTATTTACTCTGCAACTATTGGATGTTAATGCTACATTGATATAACATTTGCATTTTGTGGTTAAAAAGGATTATTTCTCTATTAATGATTCACCCCCCTCTTAGTAATCCAACATCATTCCATTCCATCATCCATACCATTTCCTGGAGAGCTTTGGAGTTATTATTACTATGTAAATCCTTGTTTCTTTGGGTTGAATAAGCATGTTGTGAGGCCTGTGGAGCATTCTCTTTGGGTGAGATAATTGTTGGGGAATAGGTTTCCCTATGTGTTGGCCTAGTGGGTTCCATAAAATATTTGAGAGAAGCCTTATGTTCCAAGTGCCATATTTCTTTGAGACTTTTTGGTCATTCTATTGTTGAATCCTTATAAAGGAAGTGTGACAACCGAAGGATTGTGGAGCAATGAATGGGTACACTTCCTTGGGTGGAACGGGATGAGGGGATTGAGAGTTTGTGAGGTAGAATTGTTTCTATAGTTGGTGCCATTGGCCTTGTCATTTTTTTTAGTGTTGTGTGACCTTAGTGGGACTAGTGAGAGTAGCCTTTTCCCCGGTGGAGTCATAGCCCCAGCTTGGGGGTAACCCATTGTTGAGATATTATGAGCAGTGTGGTGTATGACTAGGAGGAACGTCTAAGGTTTGCATGCAATTGGTGATTTATAGAAAAAGATAAGTGTTCTTTTATGTGTGTTTACATGTTGATTATTGTGTGTAATATGTTTAAAATCTATTTTTTAAAATTGTACATAAATATGCATGGAAGGTATGTTGTAAGGATTGAATAATTGTTGCATATGCAGGGAATATTAATGCAATTAGAACAATAGACCTGGATAGGGGTCTATATATGAGCCTCCGGTAAGTATGGTGTAATTAATTAAAAGGTATTAAATAACTAATGTACCGAATTGGAGAAAATTTTAAAATTTAGTGCATGACAGAGTTAGGTTTTTAGTGACAGTGCCTAGGTGGGGTCCTAGGTATGTTACATGAAAAGCGCATTAGGTGAATTGATTGGTTTCCATTGGTAAATAAGGGTGAAATGGGATCCTCTATGTTTAATTTCATAAACAACTTCATGCTCATTTCATTCATATACATAACAAGTAAAGAGCCCAAAAGGATGCTTTAGGATATCCAACTCTAACTGCAAATAGGTGTTGATCTCAAGAAGAGTGACTAGTATCTGAGAGAATATGTCACCATGATCAATGTGTATGGGATTTAATTTTATCCCTATAGTATTCCTAAGTTCCTCACTCCCAATATTTTTGTATTAGAGTGTGTCAAATAGTTGATGGAAATTGATGAAATCATTTATTGAAATTCAAGAAGAGTCACATTCACTTTCCATTGTCATGGGAGGTTATGATTTTTAGGTAATAAGATGGCAAGGAGGCTACCTAGATCCTGAAGAAATTTTATTTCGCTTAGTAAAAACTTGGAAGTATGACCTTCATTTCACCATCCCAACAAAAAAGGAAAAAAGAAGTTAGGGCATAATGATAATGAGAAGAGGCCCTTGGGGGAGAAATTGGTTAACATGCACTCTTAGTTGAAAGTAAAGGTCATTTTGGAAGTTTATACATACCTTTCTAATTACATGTTTGAGTCCTTCCCTACTCCTCATCCCGATAGTCTAGATGTATTTATTTTCATAGGCTAGGGAATTTTGTGGTGACCATGGAAAGGACGAAATTCACAACCTTGTCTAAGGAAATAGAGAAGGAGGTGCTATAGGACAACTTCATAAAGCAGAATATGGGGGTATGGTGGAGAATGAGGATATAATTAAGTGTTTAGAATATCCCTTATGGCTATATTCCCAAGAATGAGAAATTATCCAAAATGTGTGATGAAACCAAAGGGAACCAGGATGATGATGATGATGATGATGATGATGATGATGATGATTATGATGATGAATAGGAATAATAATCACCATAGAAAATTCCCATGATGTGGTACACTCAAAATGTGGAGGATTGACAAGAATATTCAACTACAACAACCACACTACCTATCATAGGAGAATCTCATAAGTATGAGAAATCTATGCCCATATTGAAACCCTAGGGATTTAAGGGCATTGGAGGATTGGGAAAAGATAAGCAATGCTAGACTAAAACACTCATTTTGGATGAGAGACACAGAGGCATGGGGATAGGAGATGATCATAATTATACCATAACTAAAAAAAGGGGATTTATATACAACCTTTGTCACTCCATCAAACACAAAAAAATAATTTGATAAGATGATGAAGGATCTGAGCAAAGGGATCCCTCCTAAAAATTCCACACCACTCACTTCTCCTCAAAAAAGACAATAAAGAGAAGGCAAGAAAAACATGGCACAAACAAGAGGGGTGGAGTAAATATTATAGAAAATGGAGGAAATAAGAAGAAACAAGAAGATTTGGGGACATCAAAAGAAAAATAAAAGAGAAAAGAAACGTTTGAGGCCAAATAAATAGAGGAAAAGAGAATGGTGGAGGAAGAGGAAAGAAATGTTGTAGAAGAAAAAGCAGTGAATGAAACTGCCTAGGAAACAAAGGAAAACATAAATGAAGAAGATGAAATAAAGGAAAAAGAGGGAAAAACAACCAATGTGGATTCCCAAGAAGAAGAACATAAGGAAATATTTGAAGAGAAGAAAAACAAGAAGAAGAAAAGGGAAAATGGGCAAGATGAAAAGGATGTTAAAATTAATAAATCCAAGGGAAATGATATCAGGAGCATAAATAGAGGGAGAGGTAGAAAACACCATATCATAATCAGGCATGCCACCGTAGGTTGGAGGACTTCCCCCTTCTATCCCAACTTACCCTTCTCCTTCCAAATATTTAAAAATTATTTCTCTAGCCATAGTAGGAGGGGTGCCTAGCACACCTAGTGCTAACACCTCACATTCAACCATTAAACAACCCTCATGGTTTGATATTGTTTATCCCTTAGAATCTTATGACCCCTTGAAGACAATCAGGAAGGAAAAGGAAAGGAATAGGACCAATTAAGATGATCTGGCTCTCTTAGAACCTTATTATACTATTGTTCATCCCAATCTCATTCCTATATATAATGAAAATATGGGACAATACATTATAACCACTATAGAGACCTTGGTTAGGAAGATATATTAAAAAATTGGGCCTCGAGATTGGAGTTCTACCCAAGTCAAGTTTGAGAGTGTCGACTTGCCTCTAGGTTATGATATTTGGATGGTGAAGAGATCTAGAAAAATTATGTATGAAAAATATGTAAGAGATGTTCATTCAATGAGTCCTTTAAGAATAAGTTTGATTCCATCATCATCCAAAATCATTTTTTGAATGCCAATGTAAAATCATAAGAGATAGAAAAAGGGTAGCTAGAGAACAAGTCGGTCTCCTTAGGGAGGGATTCACATACAGTTTCTTAAGTTTTCCCCCTTCTCAAAGAGAAGGAACACATGATTAAATAATTAGACAGTATTCAAGGAGAACCATTCTTCCTTTTGAATCAACATATGATAGAAGAAAATAAAAAATCAACTCTTGAAGTCAATCACCTAAAAAATGAAAATGTTATCCTTAATGAAAAAATAAAAATGTTGAAGGAAAGGGTGATAGTTTTGGAAGCTGAGAAAATAAAGACAATAGAAATATACATGTAGTTGGATAAGGCCAACAAGAAGATCAATTCCCTACATTTTGAAGTCACATAGAAAAAAATGAACAAGGCCATCACCTTCAATAATATGATTGCTAGGACTATATATGACAACAAGGTGCAACACTAGAAAAAACTTGAAGAAGTCCTCGAATAAGTTGAGTGGAAATGAAAGAACTAAAAAAATTTGGTCTAAGCCACCAATGCCCAAATATTGGATGATAAGAGAAAAAAATATTTAAAGAAGTAATGGAAAAAGATGGAGTAGGGATAGAAAAAATGACATGAGGAGAAGAAAGATGCACCAACACTAGCATGGGAAAAAGATGCTTGGAAGACCATGTATGAGGAAACATTGGTAGAGGCTAGGTTGTAAGTGACGTTGAAGTATATCAAGAGAGAAAAATGGGATTATGTCTTAAAAGTACTCCCAAACTTAGAGACCACTTGCAATAATACCTGGAATTCAATGGTCTCCAAAAGAAAGTAAGAATATATTTGAATGAGACTAGAAGGGAAGTGGAGCACGAGGATATAGTAGTTGAGACAAACAATCATATCCTTAACACGATACCAACTATATATAAAAAACTAATAATTTGTTTCCTACCGCGTTCTTTGAAAACCCTAGTCGTTCTAATTTGGTTCGCCTATATGGACATTAGCAGCGGGAGGGGGGCATTGCCCCCTTTAGAAGATAGGAACATCAGTCAAATCTTATGAACTCCAAACATCCCAATTCATGAAGAAGTTAGTAAATATTCCCAAGGTCATCCTCCCACCTTCCATATCTAGAAGGAAGGCATTGCCCTTGGAGGATCGTGGTTTAATCGATCAATTCACTGGAATATGACCATCCCCAAATATAGTATCCTTGTGGCTTGAGAATAAATGGAGGCCCTTGATCAAAGGCTCTCTTATCCATTACTTCTATGGAAGAGGATTTTTCACCTTCCTCTTTGAGCATAAAGAAGATAGAGATCTAATATTCAAAAGAAGCTCGTACCTTTTGGGAGCATGAGTAATATACCTGAACAAATGGACCCCAGAATTCAGTCTAGAAAGCGATGCCCCTCAGCAGTTCTGTTTTGGGTTCATCTACCCCATGTTTTGCTTCATTGCTGGAGTGATGATGCATTTAGATGCATTGGCAACTCGATAGTCCGATACATAGATCGTGTCGAACCAAAGGAAAATATATTCTCATGTGCAAGAATATGTGTAGAGGTCGATCTTGAGAAAGGAATACTCAAAGAAGTGGTGATCTCTCTAGACAATTGACAACACATATCACGGATGGATTATGAGCAGTTGCCTTTCAAATGAAAGATCTTCCATGAATATGGACACTTCTCTAGGAACTGTAAAAAGAGGAACCGAACCCAATTAAACAAGGAAAAGAGGATAAATAGCAGGCAGTCTAAAGAAAGTTTGGAAACAATAGAAATAGGGCCTAATCCTCCTCAACAAGCCCATATAATGTGTTATCTTTTATATCTCATAAGGTACTCTACATGTTTTGTCTTGTATGCGGAAGTGACCTTGCATTTGCACTACTAGGCACTTGACTTTGTAATAGGTATTTTATAAAGTTGTAATAAAGTGGTTCTTAAGTTAAAGTGACCTTATATTATTTTATTAAAGTGAATTTATGTCATAAAAGTGCACTCATGTCATAAAGTGGAAAAATAACTTTAGTAAATTTAAGTGATTTATTTTGGAGGCAATGAATCATGTCCCTTGATCTTGTAAAGGTAAGATTAGATCTTGGCCATTGGATTTAGGGATGGGGAAGGTGAAAATTCATTTTCAGATTATAAGAGTAAGCCTAGGGTAGTGTGCAAGACAATTCAAGAGAAATTTGAGAGAGTTGGGAAGAAAATTGTATGCAGTAGATTTGGCACTGATTCCAAGAGAGTTTGGGCACAAATCCCAAGAGTAATTTCTGTAAGAAATTTCTGAAGCACACAGCTGAGAGGGAGATCATACTGTACAGATTTGTATAGGTTGTACAACATAAAAGTGGACATGATTTTAGATCCATCTTGTGTGTTGGGCAAGGCCCATTTTGGAATAAAGAATAATTTTGGAGAATAAAGCACAAGACAGCTGGCAGGAAAAGTAGCACATGCAAGGTAAACGCGATGCAGAGGAAGAAAGCATGTGAGGCACATATGCAAGAATACCTAAACATGCTAGGTTTAGGGTTTTGGTAAGAATATGTAATGGCTAGTAAGCCAAGAACATGTATAAATAGGTACCTAGGAGGTCTAGGTTGGGGTTCTTCGGATGAGGAGTTGGATGTCATGTTGTTTTTTCATTGTTATTATGATGTTGCTTCGATATAATTTGTAATTTGTTGAGCTGAGGAGAGGGAATAAGAGAGATATTGAGGATTAGGTCATAGATTGAGGAGCATGGTGTGATCTAGTTCACCTCATTGCAGATCTCGATCGATTTTAATGGAGAGTTGTGATGCGCGAGGAGTTGTAGTTTTAGAACCATAATAATAAAAGAGCAGAGTAGAAAAATATTTCTGGGCGTATCCGAGGAGGGGTGAACCATGGTAGATCATGTGTTATGTGATTGAATGTTATGTATCTCCTTTTTATTTATGGTTAGATGTTAGATGAATGAATGAATGAATTAGTTAGATCTGATATTTTACATGCATGATTAAGAATGACATATTAATCAAGGTAAGTTGAATGTTAGATTAAATATATGAAGACAATAGAGGTTAATTGCAGATCCCACTCATTTCCTAGGATGCAAGCACCTGAGTGTTGCAGCCACCGATAAGAACTATATCAGGTGAGACTACGTAGTGCATCATGTGCACTGTGTTACCTTCTGGTTTACCAGGAGGGTTGATAGTTTTAGGGGGGGTTGTTGGAAACCACAGTAGATATGAACTTGGGTCAGCCCAAGAATGGAAGCAGGAGTGAACTATAACCAACAAATGGTTTTGTTTCTGAGACGAACAGGAAGAGATTGAGTGAATGGGATCTGTTAATGAATCGTGAAAAGAATGTCAGATCTGGTAACAAAACGTTAAGATAATGATAAAATAAAAGGGGATGTTGAGACCATGGAACCCAACAAAGGTAGATATCGAGAGCTGGTTGAAAACAAAGGAGATGGAATTTGCATAGAAAGATAACAAAAACCCAAAGTTAACACCGCGCAAATATTTCGACAAGTATGTATTTAGCGACTTGCATGAAGTATTTTTCTATGATTTCCCACATGTTTTGCAGGAATGGAGATTGAGTTTGAAAGACAACCACCCTAAAAATTGGATTAGACATCTAGAGTGGAATCCTGTGGAGATCATGCAGTTACAACAAGTTGACAATAAATTTACGCTCGCAGTAGATTTTTGGTTAGACAACATTGTTGTCGGATTTATCACAGAATCTGTAGTAGATACTGTGAAGTCTTACAATGCAGCAAAGCAAGAGTTACTGAAGGTACCTCGAGGTAGGTATATCATATCAATGTATACTTCCATTAATATGTTACTATATAACAAAGGTGTAATGACAATGGCCTCAGAAAACTAAACTTCCCTACGTGCATGGTGGAAGGGGGGAAGCACTAATAAGAGATAGAGAAATGGAGGAAGAGATGGATAAAGGAAAGAATGACGAGGCCTTGGATCCAATCATGATGGAGGAAGACCAGATCAAGTATATCATGGAAACAACTGGAAGAACGCACAGTGGATTACCCTACCAATACAATATGAACAATAAGAAGAGAGCCATAGCTGTGAGGGAAGGATTGGCAAGTGATGAAGAAGAGGTAGAGTATCTCCAGGATGTGGATCAAATTGAGGAAATCATGTGCGTGATGTATGAAAGGAAGACAAGAGGTCCAAGAGAAGAAACCAGAGCCATAACTCCTATCCATATCAGTGTCACTGTGGAACCCATAAAACCATGTGCGACTAATATACCAGAAAGAACACCATCGTTTAGACAACTAAATTTCAGTGGAAGAAACGTAGTAGGTAGTACATCTAAACAGGGAGAAATAATTGGGGGAGCCAATTTAGGAATTATTAGTCAAGGATCTACACCACGTGGAGTTAGTAGTTCATCATTCAGGATGGTAGGACATGATCCCACCATCAGGTTACCATAATTCAATGGAGAGGCATCGGAAGACCCTGAGAAGCACTTGTTCATCTATGAAAAAATATGGGAATCAAAGCATATCACAGATGAGGATACCAAACTTTCACAGTTATCCATCAACCTAAGAGACTACGCATTGGATTGGTACATGATATTAGTTGCAAACAGTCTAGCAAGAACAACTAGAACGATTGTGGATATCAAGAAGTTGTTGATAAATGAATTCCATAAGCCTAGCTCTGAGAATCAATACATGAATGAGATGATAGAGATCAGGAAGAAACAAGGAGAATATGTCGAGGAGATAGACCAGAGATTCAAACAAGTGAAGGGAAAGTTGTGAATTCACAAACAAATGCCTATGTCATGATAGATATGAAGCATAGGCATTTGTTTGTGAATTCACTACTACCACACTTGAAATACCCTTTGAGACAGCAGAAGTTTCATACCCAAGCAGAGGCTCTACAGGCAACCTTACAACTAGAAGAGAACCAATATCAGAAAAAAGATCCAACAATAGAGGAGCTCAAGGAGGACCTAAAGAATCTAACATTTCAATTAAACTAGAACATGAGTAAGGACAAAAGATAATTTGTTTGGTGTACCACATGTAGGACAGAAGGACACCATAAGAATGAATGCCCAACATTCGTGCAGTACATGGCAACAAGACTGCCAAACCCTTTGCCGCCAGGAGGACTATGGTGTGAGATCTGTAAGACACAGGGGCATGATCCATATCATTTTCCAATGATGCAGAAATACCAGACATTACCTAAGAGTTGATATTGCAACTTCTGCAAGTTAGTAGGCCATGATGACAAAGATTGTAGGACAATGGAGATGATGAGGGAAATAACATTAGACACCTATAGGGTGCAAGGAGAGATGATGATAGGGAAAGATACACCACAGTTTAACCAAGTACCATCCCCATATAACACTACGCCATAGAAATATAACATTGTGCAACTGTAGTACAATATCGCGTATCCACAGTATAATCCCGTGCAGTATAACCAGGTGCCCTAGTACAACACACTATGAGGAGATAGAGTTGGCTACACAGGTGGAGGATGAGGTAGAGGGGGACTTGGAAGAGGCAGAGGACTGGTGGCATGTCATAACTGTCAACAACCATAACACTATGCAAGATAATGTCCACTTCCACCTGCAACATGTATGTATTGTCATGCATCCAACCATGACACAAAATATTGTCTGACACTATTGGGGAAGATCCAGGAAAAGAGAAATCAGAACAATCAAAATGTTCAATGGATTTCTGTAGAAGCAAGGGATGATGTAATAAATATCAACATAGTTACACGTGTAGGATATAAGACAGTAAATGACACAGTAAGACAAGATCTAGCACAACACCAATGGGTGAAGAAGAATGCCAAACCACAGAAGAAGTTTGATGCACGGAATGAAAAGGAGATATTCAATCAAGCCAGACAAGAATTCTTGAAGCCAGACATTTCACCTACATCAACAGTGCAGCATACTTAGGACGTACCAATGTACGAGATGCCTTCATCGTTGGATCACACTAATGAAGTGCATCCTCTAGGACAAGTAAGTACCATAAATACTTTTATGCAATCCTATGTTAAACTACTAAATGATCCTTCCTTTGTTAAAGTGTTACAAAATATGTTGTAAATATGTAACACAGATGTAGAGAGAAAGCTAGAGTATAAAACAATTAATCATTTGCATACAGGGAGGAGAACAAGTAGAGAATTGAGAATGAATACCAACATTGGAGATTTCAACATTGGGGATATTATACTGGATTTAGGCTCCGAAGTGAATGTAATACCTAATATGTAATGTTCCTGACTTGGCTAGTCTAGGAAACGTTGTTAATGTGTGTGTAGGATCAAAGGTTTACAACATATAAATGATCATACAAATAATAAATGCGACAAAGGACTGTAAGTTTGTATTATGATATCTCTGTGGATTACAAAAATGGTCGAATGTGGTTGAATACTGACAATACTCGACTAGATCAACATACAAAGGATCTTAGCTGGAATATAAATAAGCAACTGTGACTGAATAACAACACTCGGCTAGATCAAAAGACAAAAGGATCTTAGCCGGAATACAAATAAGCAACTGTGACTGAATAACAACACTCGACTAGATCAAAAGACAAAAGGATCTTAGCCGGAATACAAATAAGCAACTGCGACTGAATAAAAACACTCAGCTAGATCAAAAGACAAAAGGATCTTAGCCGAAATAAAAATAAGCAACTAAAAGATAATACCCGGAATATGGGAGCACTGAAGAATGATGGAAGACTTGGATGATCTTCCCGGTGACTAGGGTGTGTCTTTCAACGTCGAAATCAGCCAACTGGTGTCTTCCTC
This sequence comes from Picea engelmannii, assembly GCA_009831015.1. NCBI lineage: Eukaryota > Viridiplantae > Streptophyta > Pinopsida > Pinales > Pinaceae > Picea > Picea engelmannii. The sequence continues at coordinate 25,237 of ML869658.1, read as the reverse complement.
CTGGAATACACTGAACTATCTCTCTTGAGATGCGCCTCTTCTCCTCAATGACAAGTCATAATCTGCATAATGATGAATTAGGTCACTGACCCTTCCTTTATAGTTTTCCAAAACCCTAAATCATGTTGAAACCCTAATTCATTATTGACTTCTATTTTTAGCTCATAATGACTTAAAAGCGTTGTTAACTCTTGTTAGCTCAATGTCACTTTCTGAATATAACATCTGTGACTGGGATGACCTCTAGTAAAGCGTTGTTAACTCTTGTTAGCTCAATGTCACTTTTCGAATATAACACCTGTGACTGGAGTGACCTCTAGTAACCTTGTTTACCCCTCTTTGGCCCTGGCTATAGTCTAACGGGGTGGTTTATACCATTAAGCCTCCTCTTCTGAAGATCCTATTTGGAAAGGGACATTACAGTCCTCCCTTCTCAAAATTGCTTGTCCTCAAGAAATACCAGTCCAGGGTGCTGCAACACCTGCTCGCTCTCCCAAGTAGCATCCTCTAATGGAAGCCCTCTCCATCTAATCAAACACTCTCTGATGACCCAGATCCTTAGTTTCCACTCTTGAAATTCCAAAACCTCCTCCAGAACTAACTCCAATTGTCCCTCCTCATCCAATGGGGGGAGCTCCTCTGATGTGTTAGTGAATTGTCCCACTGCCTTTTTGAGGCAAGACACGTGGAACACGTTATGAATCTTGCTCTCCTTTGGAAGCTCTAGCTCGTAAGCAACCACGCCTACTCGGCGCATGATCCTGTAGGGACCATAAAATCTAGGCTTGAGATTTTCGGCTCCAGTCTTCTTCAGAGATGACTGTCTTTAGGGTTGGAGTCTCAAGAAAACCAAATCTCCAACCTCAAAGTTGTGCTCTATCCTGTGCCTGTCCGCGCTTATCTTCTGTCGGTTTTACACCTTCTGCAAGTTCTCTTTCAACAATTTGAGAATCTCCTGACTCTCTATGATCCAATCCTTGTCCTTGGGAGCTCTACTCTCCCCAAAGACCAAGTCGACCAAAGTGGGAGAATCATATCCGTATAATGCTCAGAAGGGTGTCATACCAATGTACACTTGGAAGGTGGTGTTGTAGAAATGTTCCCCTAAATGTAACCACTTTACCCACGTTCTTTGTTGTCCTCCTACATAGTTCCTCAAACACCCTTCAACCCACTTGTTGACAATATCGGTCTGTCCATCTGTTTGAGGGTGATAGTTGGTGCTAGGTGTCAGCTCTGTCCCCACCAACCGAAACAACTCTCTCCAAAATGTCCCTATGAACTGACTGTCCATGTCACTGACAATGTTCTTCGAAAACCCATGAAGTCTGAATACCTCCCTAAAGAAAAGATCGGCTACCTAAAATGCGTTGTACTCTGTTGGTATGGCATATAAGTGAGCAAAGTTGGTCAATCTGTTGACCAATACATAGATGCAGTCCTTACCCTGGACCTTGGGTAGACCGGTGATGAAGTCCATAGATATACTCTCCCATTTCTGCTCTGGAATGGGGAGTGGCTGAAGTAGCCCTGCTAGAAGAGCATGATCTGACTTGTTCTGCTGGCAAGTCACACACTCACTGATGTGTCTCATAACATCTTGTTTGAGGCCCTTCCATGAGAACCTCTCTCGGATTTGTCTGTAGGTTTTGAAAAACCCCTGATGGCCTGCTAGAGGTGAATCATGAACTGCGGTGAGGATTTTCTTCTTAAGCCCTGAATCTGGCACCAAGTAGACTCTATCCTTGTAAAATATGACATCGTCATTGACCCTATATCGGTCATCCTGTATCTGCCCATCCATCACCTCACAAGCGAACTTGTTCTTGGAATATTCCACTAACAAGTGGGATTTCTAATCTACTGAAATCTCCATCAAAGAACATGCCACAGGTCTCCTCGATAGTGCA
>ML869655.1:9793-28173 GCA_009831015.1 Picea engelmannii | reverse complement strand
CTTAGAGAGATCACCATGAAGAAATGCATTCTTCATGTCCATCTGATGGACTTCCCATCCCTTGGTTGTCACAATGGCATGTTCCAATCATATGGAATCCATCTTCGCTATAGGAGCAAAGGTCTCATCATAGTAAATACCATGCACCTCCTGAAAGCCCTTGGAAACAAGCCTGGATTTGTATCTGCTAATATTTCCATCCGCTATGCTCTTGGTCCTATAGACCTATCTGCATCTAAGAATTTTCCTCCCAGAAGGAAAGGGAACCAGATCCCAAGTATGGTTATCGAGGAGGGAGTTGTACTCCTCCTGCATGGCGAATTCCCAAAAGGGGATTTTCAGCAGCCTCGCCATAAGACTATGGATCTGAAGACTAAACCAAGAAAATATGCCTGGAGGGAAATGGTTCAGCGGCAGTGAATGCAACAGGAGGCTCTTCGAAATCAGATCGAGTCCTCCTAGTATTGACTGGATCACCAACGAGATCCCCTGCATCCTGAAGAGATGTCTGTGCCCACTTGGGCCTCTGCTCTGGCTCTGCAACTGCATATGGATTCTCTGACTCTGCATATGAATATACTAACTCTATATCTAAATCATTTGATTCCTCTGAATCATAACTCTCATATGAATAAGATCCATCATGTGCATTCTCATCATCTTGGGCAGGTGGAATAATGAAGGTGTCTGCATGCGGCTGCTGAGGTACATGTGAGACACTTTCCTCGAATTGGAAACTTTTCTCAATGGTGAGTTGGTCTGAGGAAAGATCAATAAGTCTATATCCCTCCACATCGTCGAGGTATCCAACAAAAATACACTCATTTCTCTATGGATCAAGTTCCTTCCTCTTTTCAGAGGGATTTCGAGCCCATTGACGTGAACCGAAAATATGAAAGTGGGTCACTTCCGGTTTGAGGCTGCTCCAAGCCTCATAGGGGGTCTTATCCCTGATAGATCTATGGAGAGATCTATTTTGGATGTATTTTTCACAATTAAGTGCTTCGGCCCATAGTCTTTGTGGTAGTGACTTTGCATGCAACATGCAAGATGCCATCTCCTTTAGAGATCTATTTTTCCGCTCAACAACTCTGTTTTGCTGTGGAGTATAGGGAACTATGTGCTGAAACTGAATCCCTGCCTCATGGAAAATATTATGGATCTCATGATTGACATAATCTCCCCCATTATTAGTTTATAGGACTTTGATCTTCTTTCCAGTCTATGTCCCAACTAGGGCTTTGAAATCTTTGAGGTGTTGAAAAACCTCAGATTTTTTCCTGAGAAAGCGGATCCATGTAAAACGTGAGAAATCATAAAAATAAATGAGAACAAACCTCACTTTTCTGATAGATGGATGTGGAAAAGGACCCATAAGGTCACCGTGGATCATATCTAAAGGTGCAAAAGATCTCTGAGACTTTCCTTTGTCGAATTTTTCTTGAGGGTGTTTTCCAGGAACACATCCCTCACATACTCCCTTGGAGAAATGGATGTTTGGTAGACCATAAACTAATATTTTATTTCTAATTTGTTGCATGTATCGAAAATTCAAATGTCCAAACCTTTTGTGTCATATCCTACTACTTTCATCAACATGAGTAAGAAGTAAATAAAAATCTGGTTCAATAAATTTAGAAAATGTATACAATCTAGATTGATGATTTACTTCACTGGTAGCAACCCTGGAGTTGGTTTTCATGTCATAGATATCCATGGAATTTGGTGTGAATATGACTTTCTTTCGAGTGTTGGAACTCTTCATATAATACATGGAGACAAAGTTGATGAAAAGTTTGGGAATGTGCAACACATTCTTGAAGCCTTTGTTGGTTAGTTGAATACTTCCTTTGTCGATGACTTCGATAGAAGATTTGTCCCCCATAAAAATAGGAGGAACTTTGCATGCATCCAATGAAGAATGGACTTCTTTTGAGGCATCCATGTTATGTGATGCTCCTGAATCTATGATCCAAGCATCGGGAGAGGAGTTGATGACAATCAAGGCATGGCTAGAACTTCCTTTCTTGGGATTCAAATATTTTGGCTTCTTCTTCTTGGCACCCTCAGGGATGCGATCTACAAGGTTTTTTTGATGAATTATTTGAGACATTATATCGATTTGTGTTTTCATGCATGCGGATTATGGATGGAATCCTTTGTGATATTACATGCATTTCTCCCCTTTTCTTCCCTTTCCCCCTTTGGATCCAGAGACATCGGTGAAGGGTTTTGTGTACCTTTTCTTCTTTGAATGTGCATGATCTTTCCTTTTGTATTTATATTTATATTTATGATATTGATGGATTCCATCTTGCATAGTAAGTGCATGAACCTTTGGGCCTTTGATTTTTCCCTTGTTGATGAGATTGGTTTTCTCTTGTGTTAGGGATTCGATAAAGTCCTCAATAGAAGGCATCTTCTAGGTGGCTCCAGAGGAGAATATGACAGACAGGAATGTGGATACAAATATAGAGAATTCAGGACCAAGTTTGGAGAGAATGGTGAGAACCATTTGTTTCTCCTCAGATTTATCAACCCCGCAAGCTTTTAGTTGTGACAGTAAATCCTTGAATTTTGTAAAGATATATTGGATATTGTCGAAGATTTTTTGATCCAATGTGAGAAATTACACCTCCAACATGTGTCCCCTCATCTCATAATATTTTCCAAATATCCCTTCCAAGGTGGTCCAGGATTCATTGGGAGTCTTACAGGAAGATATGTGAAAAAGGAGATCGGGAGAAATAAGACTGCAAATTGTTTCGAATGCTTCATCCATTCAATTTAAGTACTTGTATTTTTCTATGGATGATGTCAGTTGTATGTCTATATTCAAGGTTAACCTATACAATCCTCTGGCTCGGAGATGTAGGACCATTTTCTCCTTCCATGCAAAGTAGTTGTAAGGTGTAAGAATGAATTCTTTTTGGAAATCCATCTTTTCGCTATCTTCAATCTTTTTTACTTGCAAACAATTTTGGTGTATCTTTTTCTTACCATTCAGTCAAATCTGATACCATGTAAATGTGTTGAACCTACAAAAGATAGATCTAGATAGAAAACAATACACACATTTGCAGAGATAAATTGAGAAAGAAGAAGAAGGAGAGAAAGAATGGAATAATTCTCATTAACCGTAATGAATAATGAAAAATTTACACATGATATACTCTGTATAACTCAATTAATACACACTAGAGGAGAACCAATGTTCCATAGTGGTGGTCTATAGTGATCTGGACACAGACCAGTAGTTACGAGAGTGAACTTCCACCTAGTCTAGTCTCCGAGGAAGTTACAGGAGTGAACTGCCACCTAGCTAAGTTAACTAGTCAACCAGTCTTCAGTTAACTGATTGAACATAGTGTAGTGAGGAGTAGATAAATGAATCAAGGGTAATGAACTGGTATGGTGATGATCCCAAGTAAAGTGCGCATTAACACGGTGATGATCCCAATGTTTCATGGTGACAAAACCAATGCAACATCTAGACTCAACTCAACTAGTCAAACTGAAGTGTCAACTGAAGAGAATATTCTCCAGGTGGAATATTCTCCCGTAAAATATAGGAGATTGGATAATGACTAATTATGAATAATAAACAAGGAAAAACATTAGGAAAAATAAATCATAGGTGTGTGTGAAGTAACTCCAAAAAAGTATGCCTCAAGCATACACCATATCATGACCAAGAGTAACGATAAAAAAAATATATAACCATACCAATACCTCTGTACTTGACCTAAAACTCTGAGATGTTGACCTGTAGAATTCCTTTAGACTTCAAGGACCTGGTACCAACATTTACTCAATCATTCATGATCCCTTTTATAGACACACGACTTTCTCTTCTACTTCTCGTCTTTATACGCACTTTTATCCATTGTAGCCCGCATACATACACTCCCTTTCTGACCTGCAACCTTCATATACCTCACAAGCTAGGTTTGTCTAAAACTCGGAAACTTTCACCTTCGACCTTCCTTTGCTACCTCAAAAAAAGATGCTACAACCTTAGAAAAAAAATCACTAGATAATAAGAAAGATAAGCAATGAATAAGTGTGTGAGTGTACGTGTGAATGAATCCTTGAGGTATATGTATACTTGTGATAGGTAACTCCTTTCCTTAAATTATGGCTTCTAAAGTTTTCTTGTTACAACAATTTTACCCTTTCATTAAAGACTTGTAACCAACTCCGCGCTTCTTGGCCAATTATTTGAGGCTTACAACATAAATCCATATCTCCCTAACCATGAGAAACTACGTGGAATTCCACATATCATGGGAAATGCCATGACGAGTACTATCGATATATGAGGGCTTTTCATGCATTTACTCTTTCCTTCATTTCCATGTTCCTCAATAAACTTCGGGCACCAAAATTACACCGTCGGGGCTTCATCAAGGGTTGACATCAATGACAACCAAAATATCAACAAATGTCTTCAATAACTTCCTTATAATTTTCTTCATCATAATATAGGTCCCAATTCTTGATGAATACTTTGAAAAAATCCACAAGAGAAGATATTTCATTTGGCCTAAAACAATTCTTGATCCAAGTTTTTGGATATACTTCCAAGGAAAATACAAATGGATTTATCAATATATCATAATTTATTATTGAGATTTGTTGTAGATCTAAAGAATGATGTGATATGTTCAAAAGAAAAAGGAACATCAACAAAAAACTTTGGAGTGTTCTTCAACCAATTTGGATAATAGTTATTTGGGTGACCAGGAATTTTCTCAAGGTCAATAGTAGGATATGATTCATGAAAATACCATGGTCCCATAATTCCTTCATTGAAATTTTATACAAAACACGAAAAGAATAGGTTATTTCATACCAAGCATGTAGGAAATCACCAAGTAGAATCTTCAATGCCTTCACAATTATACATGCTTCATCTAATGGGCATAAATTCTTCAAAAATATATGAGGAACAAGGACTTTGTTCCTCTAATGGAGTCTCTAGATGAGTGAACTTAGACTAGGATTTGGTTTATACTTATCAAAAGGGTTGAATCATAAACATTGGATAACCATGGAGAAAGACTCGATTCTCCTCAACAATGGCACAAATTTTTTATCACCAAATATTTCACCTTAGTTCAAATCATTGATTGGGTACAAAGATAAGTGGAACATGGAAGTGTTGCCATTGTCACTTAGACAACTGCTTCCCTTGTTTTAGTGAAGGACAAGTCCAACAAAATGAAAGCCTCCCTAATATCATCTAGGGTTCCTAAGGAAATACACATCAAATATAAGGTCACCTATATTACTACTGAAATCAACAACAACTAATTATGCTATATGAATTATGGATTAGGTGGTTAGTCAAATTAAATTCCATATTTAGGGTCTGTTTATTTTAGGGCTATTTTGGAGGGTTTTTTTATGTAGTTATTTAATGAAAATTCATCCCAAAGATATACAAATATGAAAAGTACTAAATTTTTTCATAAAAATTGCATAATGGATAAGAAACTATAGTAGTATACAAGTTAAACAATAGTGTGTTTTAGCCACTTAAATGGAATACAAATAAGCAAATTTTAGGGATAAAACTAGGGTTTAAGTAACTTGTCAATTCTGAAAATTAAAGACAATATAACAACCAATTATACGAAGTCATCCAACCCTAAGAATGTTGTAATAAAAACCGGCTAGGCTGATTTTCCAATAAAATTGAATTTGAGGGAAAACATATGCAAGAAACCCTAGACATATACGGTTTTGATGGCTAAAAATTGAGTATAAAATGAAAAATCTCTAAATTTACCCTACAACAAAGTAAATAAAATGTAATTTTGATTTTATGATTACCTACATGAGAAAATTCTGATGCTATTTTTTTTTTTGGCATATTGGGTCAACCAAATCTCCTCTTAAGAGAGTTTAAGTGAAATTGGGGTGATAGTTAATGGTATCCACTATAAATGATAAAAAATATGCCTAGTGTCTTACAAGATTCAAGATAATTCAAGGGGAATATACTCCACTAGTAATATTCTAAAGGGTTTGAAGAAGGGACTTATTCAAGAAAAAAAAAATACAATGCACCACCAACACTACAGAAGAACAAATACACTTTACAACCATTTATAAACAAAATCCACAAATATTAAGAGAGATCACTTACTCAATAATTTGATTTCATCCAAAAGACCCTAGATCTAAGACTATCCATGAAATTGTAAAGAATCCACAAGACATCATCCTCAAAGAGAGTGCTAAAGTTCTCCACCTATAGAAAAACTATAGTCATTATAGTAGGAAAGTACTATTCTCAAAAAGTTATAGCAATGAGTTACAAATGAGACATGATTTTCTATTTACATGAGGATATCTAGCAACCCTCTCAACATAAAAATAATATTCTCTTAGATTTTAGCCTAAAAGAATATAAAATACAATTATCTCTCTACAAATCTTAGAGATGTGGTAAACAATACATTAAATATCCATGACACATGAGTGAATGAGTCAAAATACCCTTAAACATGCTCTGAAAATCAAGTAAAGTCTCCACAAATGCCAATTTATCATATAAAAATCATGAAATAAGTCCCATGTGTGGCATGTAGGGGATCCAAGAGTGAACAAATCACTAAAAAGTGATGTAAAATGGTAGGAAATTTCTCTAAAATGCAATGTTGTCCTTAAAAGATTGAAAATACCTCCTAAATGTTAAAGCAAATATTAGTTTATAATGGTCCATTAGATATAATACATAAACACACAAAACAATATAAATTCAAGTTTACTTTAGTAATGCCCAATTGCGACATCTAATTGACCATTATAATCGAATATTTTGTTTAACACCCTCCATTAATGGTCAGTATACTAAATACACCAAGCTTATCCCAAAATTCTACATATTTTCTTGGATCCAAAGACTTGGTGAGAATGTCTTCAGTTTTGTCCTATACAATATTTATGATGAAATGGTAATCTACCTCAACATGTCTGTTACACTTGTGGAATATGTTAGCACTCTGTAAATTTCCTAGAGGTTGAGAAAGAAGGCATCCACAAAGGTAACTTTATCCAACCGCTTTTAAAGCTGGGATCTAGCCCTTCCGGCTTCAGAGAGGGATCTCTCTATATGATTTAGCTTTGTTTTTAATTTAGATGTTAGTCTAGGTAAAGGAACAGGTAAGTTTTGTTGTAAGAGTGTTTTTGAATTGGTTGAGACAGTCTACACCTCCATTGGGCTATGGGGTCTTTGTTATAATAAATATGAGATACAAACCATAAACATAAAGGAAAAATTCCACAGGGCAAGATAATATACTCACTGGATCTTTAATAGATTAAATGATGGACAGAAGAAAAGATGAGAAAGACACATTCAACTAAGAAGCAGTTAAGAATTTCTTAATTGAAAGCATCAGAAGATAAACATTAAAATCTTTAAAGTCTGAAACAGGGTATCCAAGATAAATCCTGCAACATACGTTACTCTTAAAGATTAGTTTCAGAAAACAAAATGATCACAAAGCAAGGATAACATTTAACTTAGAGAATAAACGTCACCAGTGAATACATGCAAGAATCCTGTAAAGTGCTTCCTCTTTATTAATGGCAGATCTCTTCAAAAATGGTTATAGTCTGATAGCGCCAGGGTGTGAAGATCAACAACCCTCAACACTTCGAAAAGTGAAGTATTTATAATTCAAATTACAAACGTTCTTGTCACCACTGATCAGGACATGCTCATTCTATTTTAAGCCTAACTAATTTAACTAATCAAACTGATTGATGACTGGGTACAACTGCATGCGGGATTTCTGGGGTAGGCCATTGGCGAGATTCTTTCACAACCTCTTCTGAATGGACAGGTGACTGGACCTGGACAACTCATCTGCTAATCGAGAAGATCGCAGAGTTCTTCCCATCTGAGATGACTAGGCACAGTGACTTTGAGTAGTCTCCGATACACTTCATCCATTTCTGTATATTTGGCGAAAGTGGGCTTAGTGAGGAAGATATATCGAATCTCATATTGGATGCTGATGTCCAACTGGAGAGCATCCAGGAATTTTTTACCGGTGATTCTCCCTTGTATGCCAACAAATTTTGAATTATCTTTAGACACTTCATCCAATCTCTTTTTGTAATCTGGAAGTGTCATCAGTTTATCATTAATAACTTTCAGACCTGGGAGACCTTTCTTCTGGAGAGTCTCAATCTTGATGAAGAATTTATGTACTCCCTAGTCCATGATCTGAACCTTTTCTTCTAGTTGAAACAATAATCCACTCTTGGTCAAAACTCTTTTGACCTCAAGGATGGTTTCCGTTCTGTCCTCGATCTTCAACTCTTCTAGCTCTTCTCGGTTTTTAGAATTTAGGAATTTAATGATCTCATTTGCCTGAGCTGGTCTGTTTCCTAATTCTATTCTGATCTTTTAAATGGCTTGTATGCTCCTTTGGACCAACTCGTTATGCTCAAACATGATTTGGATCATGGGCCAGATTTCATTTATGGACTTTGTGATGTCTGTTCATACATTCTCTTTGACCTCAGCCAAAGTCTTCCCTGCCACTGTTTGTTTCTGGAGCTGTTGTAGTTCCTTCCTTAGCTTCTCAGTTACCTGTTTTTCTTTAGATAGACTGGTTTGGAAAGAAGTTTTGAGTTCCTGGAGGTTCTCAACTTCCTTCCTCAGCCTGCTGATTTTTGTCTCTTGCAGGTTCATTTTCTCCATGGATTTGGCAAGGTCGGTTGTCCCTTCTGCTGGTGTCACTGGTGTTGCGGATGGAATTGTCGTTACTGTTGCTGTGATCAATCCTGCAATTGGGATAGCACTCAATGGAATGGCTTCCATAGACGTCAGCTGATCTTTCTCCTTTAGTAGTTTCTCCATCTCTGCTTCCATTTCTTTGAGCTGGGCGTTCTGCTCCATGAGAGGCTTAAGCATTTCGTCCTTCTCTCCCTCTTTCTCTGCTATCTCCTTTGCCTGCGAGTCTTCTGTAGGAGGAAGCTTCAGTTGTTTCCTCAAGGATGCGATATCTACATTTTTCTTCTTTATCATCTCTTCTGCAGCTTTGATGTTCGAGGGATCATAGCCGATATTTAGGATCAGGTCCTCCAAAGTTTTAATTCTGTTATCCTTGGCGAACGATGAAATTTTTTCCAGCTTGAGCTGTGTCCGAGCATTGTTCAATTATACCTAAAATTTTGCTGCTGAGGCTGAAGCATGTGCCAATGTATGGAATACCATCTCCCTTGTCTGTTTATGCAAGTCCATCTGATCTATTGGCTATACGTCCTTCGTCTGGAACTCGAAGGTGGCCCTCTTGTACTCTATAATTACCTTGGGGTCTGGTACCTGACCCTGGACGAAGGCCATGTGCATCTGACCCTTTTCTGTGTCAAATAAAGACAACAGCCTATGTTGTGCAGTTGACGTCTGCTTTCGAAACTGAGCATAGGTGTTGGTGGTAAGAGTCTGATTCTTTTTCTTAATCATCTCGTACTTCTCGAAGATGCTCAATTTGGGCCCAGTCTTTCCTGGATGAGTGCTAAGGGGAGAGTCTGTGGATTTCTTCGGTACTGCTGGGGTGATGCCCTGATAAAGGCTCGAACCAAAAGGTGGAATGACCGGCTTGATTACTGTGGTAGTTTCTGTGGAAGGCGGGGCTTCTTGTTCTACTATCGTACCCAACACTGAAACTGTCTTGGGCCTCTTTGTATGTAACTGGAACTCTTCAGACGACACCTCCGTGACAGGCGGAGATGATTCCTGTCGAGGCATTTTTTCCTTAGGCACTACTGGTGTGCAAGTTGGAAGTACAGTGGTCGGGGGAACCTACTGTTCCACTTTGACCAAGGTGCCAAGCACCCGCACTGTCTGATTTGCGAATTTTTCGAATTCAGGCTTGGACTCGTGAATATACGGGATGTTTTTATTCTTTACCCGCATTTCTGAAATGACTCCGCATGGATCATAACGCCATGGGAAACTCGTAAAGAATTTCATTTCTCTCAACATTCTATCAGCTTCTTCCCCGACGCCTCGACTATTGCAAATGAAGGAGCCAATTTGCCCCTTGATCTGCAACTGCTATTTTTTCTTCAGGGATACAAAGTGGATGTCATCTAAGTTCATGATCTGCCTGATATATTCTAACGCAAAGATTCTTACCGGCACATACTTTGGCAGCTTGTAGGGTGCCAATTCGCACCCGAAAACTCTGATCTCGGTGTGGTTTTGATACAGGTACCAGTCTCCTGTCTTTGCATTATCCGAGAGATGCAAAATTCTCTGGACTTCGTCGTGTATTCGTGGCTCAGTCCTGCCACTCAAAATGCTTACCATAGGGTGGTAAAACAGATCAATGAATGCTTTGAAGTCGTATTTTGTAGAGTTACGCTTCAACAAAGAGGTCCATGCTGTTACAGGCTGAGGCCTTCCATCTGCTTCCATTTTCTGCATAGAAAAACTGAATTTATAGGCTTGATAAAAAACAAACATGTAGGCCAATATGGACGAATATCTAAACATGCCCTCCGTGCCAAAGTTCATGAACTGTTCGTGAATATTTTCGGCCAAGAAGGTATTGAAATCAAACTGTGTTGTAGTTTTTTCATCATTGGAGAAAATGGATAGAAAACCCAGGATGGGCTCATCTACCCACTGGTCGGAATAGTAACCTAACAAGGCACAAAGAGAGGAAATGATTTGGTTTCCCTTGGTGGAGAACATGGATGACGGATAGGGTGGATTGGTGGACGGGAATTGAGCGGAGGTGGGAAGGAACAACTCAAATATTTGAGCTCTCTGGGGAAAAGTCATTTTTTGATACAACTCTGTAAGGATATCTAGGTTGAAAGGAGAAACAGAATCAACACGGGGGATTTGCATTTTTTGGTTAATGTCTTTGGGAGTGATGAAGAACAGGACGTCTCCGGATGAGGAGACGATGGCCCTCTGGTCGGGAATATAATGTTCTTGGCATTTGAGGGCGAATTCAGGGAAGTGGTGGATCTGGGGAAACAGGTACAGGGGCAAATTGGACTCCTAGAGTCCAATTTCATCGCTCTGGTCCAGGAACACCTCCCGGAGCCATGACTGGAGGTCCGAAAAATCAAATTCACATTTGGTATCCGCGATCAACCTGTCTTTTTCAACCAATGGAATTTTGTCCAGGTCAACAGGAGGAGGAAGAAAAGGATTCTCTTCTCCTTCCGCAGGTCTTGGCTTTGGCACCATCTCTGCGACAGTACCTACAATAAACATGATGTTAGTGGGGTCGACTGACTAAGGTTGAAGGTGACGGAGAAACAATGGAGGCGTAAGAGGTGAATGTTTCTGACGCGATGGACGAATGGTGAATGAAAGGGGAAAACGATAGTTTTATTTAAAACTGGGGTCGGGTGGGCGCGGGAGACAAGTCAGCAGGCTAACGTGTAGATTATCCCATAATAAATGGACAACGGGCCACTTGGGGGTGAGATGGCAGGTGACGTTGGCCAAAACATACGAACGGGTGACGTGGAGGCTAGGGATTGGATGTAAAAGTCGCAATATGGGGCTGGTCATGAGTGAAAAGGGAAAAAGGACTGACAGCATAGACTGACCCCAGTTATGAGATGAGACATAACTTGGGAACAAGTGACACAAGTGGACTCAATGGAGGATGACGCCCATGAGTGACGGGGTTTTCAGATAGCATGTGGCGACGGGACTTCAGAACCAATAAACTTGGGCCACGTATGACAAGGGGACCAATGGAGGAAGATAACCATTCTGGACCCCCCCCCTTTGGTTAAAAGCAGAACATCGGGGGGGGTCCGAAAACCCTTTTAAACCGTTGATATGCGCGCCTGTTTCCAGGCCGCAGATCTTAGCGTGCTCTTTAATACTCATTCCGGACCCCCCCCTTCCATTAAAGGCAGAACAGACGGGGGGGTCCAGAATCCATTGTGGACCATTGATTTAAGCACCCTTCCCTGGGCCATCCATATGTGCGCAAATGTTATTACTGATTCCGAACCCCCCCCCTCGGTTAAAAGCAGAACGGTCAGGGGGGTCTGGAATGATCTGTGCACCGTAGATTTGGGTGCCACGATCTTGACCGTCAAAAAATGCATGGAATATAAAATCGGGAGCGAAGAAACATGAGTTGGGAAAAACTTAGGATAAGAGTATTTTTATGGGTTTTTCCAAAACTTTTCACATAGACACCACCAAGGGACCTCGACCAAACTATTCTTTAGGCATTTGAGATATGGTGTAACATTTTCATCCAGTTGGTTTTATTGGAATGGAGCAATAAAGAAAATAACCTACATGCTAACCTATCTTCCTATGACAGTTAACCCAAATTAAACAGTTGGGTTAAGAAATTACTCTAACTAGGAGCTATCTGACCAGGATTAGACAGTCTGGTCAGATTTATTCACTAATCTAACCTAAGGGCTATCTGACCAGGATTAGACAGTCTGGTCAGATTTATTCACTAATCTAACCTAAGGGCTATCTGACCAGGATTAGACAGTCTGGTCAGATTTATTCACTAATCTAACCCAAGGGCTATCTGACCAGGATTAGACAGTCTGGTCAGATTTATTCACTACCCTACCAACATTAAATTTAAATAGAACTTGGACATGCTTGAAAGGTATGTCCAATCTACTATTATTGCATGGGGCTTTCATTTCAATTCTTTTATGCCCTCTTTTCTTTTTTTTCTTTTTCTTTTTCTTTTCTTTTTTCTTTTCTTTTTTTCTTTTCTTTTTCTTTTTTGTTTTTTATTTTCTTTTTTCTTTTCTCAAATTATTTGCAGAATGAAAAATCATTTGTCAACAAAAATACTAGAAACAGATAATATCTCAGTCACCAATTGATCCCCTAAATTATAGGGTGATAATAGCGGTTCCACCTGGGGATGGTACTTGCCCTGTTAAGTGCCAAGAATCCTGGTTCCTGTCATTCTGAACAAATGTGTCTAGTAGCCTTCGTTGGTTTTATTATCAAAAAGGGAAAAACAATGATCAACAACTTAGGGCCTTCTCTTCAGGCTTCAACCAACTGACTAATGTTCCTCACTCAGAAAATGCAAGTAAAAATGAAAATTAAAATGGTATGTACAGTGGAGAGTGAGCACTCAAATCTTCTACTGAGGTGGGACATAATGTTTCAGCATTCTGCCATTCACAGGTGCTCCTGGCAGATCTGACCCATCAGCATTGTTTAGCAAAAAGGCATTGTTTCCTCTGAAATCTTGGATCGTGTATAGCCCTGTCCACAGATTATCAAATTTTCCATGTTTTCCCTTGTCTTCATTCCCGGCATCCCATCTCAATACCAAATCTCCTAGCTTGAAATCATCCTCCTTGGTTCGTTTGTCAAAAAATTTCTTGATATTTTCTTGGACGACCTATGTTTTGTTTAAAACTTCTTCTCTAGTCTGCTACAAATGGATTATCTGGTTGATCCTTCTCTATGAGTCGTTAGGCTCAACTTGTGCGTATTGTAGCAACTTCATGACAGGGACTCCCAAAGATGTAGGGAAAACTGCCTCTGTACCATAGACCAGCTGGTATGGTGACATACCAATTGACCTTTTGGTGTTCAGTCTATCGGCCCATAAAGAAAACACCAACTTATCCTGCCATGATTTCTTGTTTTCCTGCAATGTTTTCTTGATGATATGTACCAAAGTTTTGTTTGAAGATTCTGCCAACCCATTCTCTTGAGGGTAGTAGGTTGTGGAATGCCCCAAACCAATGTGATACCAGTTGCAGAAATCGATGAGTTTCTTCGACCGAAAGGCGGCTGCATTGTCAGTTATAATCTTTCTAGGACAACCAAAACGAGACAAAATATTATTTTCGAGAAATTTGACAATAACAGAGTCAGTGGCTTGCCTGCTTGGTACTGCCTCGATCCATTTGGTAAAATAATCGGTGGCAGTAAGAATCCACCTGTGTTGGCCTGAAGAAGGTGGGTGTATTTCTCCAATAAAATCGAGCCCCCGTTGCTGGAACGGGGCCTCAACTGAGATTGGTTTCAGAGGTAGAGGAAGGATCTTCCTTTTGCCTTCAAATAGTTGACACTGGTGACATGATGTTACCTTCTGATGCACATCAACGAATAGGGTGGGACAATAGAATCCAACTCTGAGTATTTTGTTGGTTGTGACCTTCCAGTTCAAATGGCCACCACATTCTCCTGCATGAAACTCTTGCAACACTTTATCAGCTTCATCCTTCAGTAAACAATCTAACAGAATGCCTGCAGGGTCTTTCCAATACAAATTTCCTTCTAGAATACAGAATTTCAAAGCCTTCAACTTTAAAAATCTAGCTTTAGTCTTAGTCAAACCAGGGGGAGCTTGTAAATTTTGTAAAATGAATATAAGGTCTACATACCATGGAGAGTTGAGAAATACCTCTCTAACGTTTGGAGTCACCATCTCGCCCTGTTCATCTACCACATCTAGAAAATTAATGTCAAGAGCCTGGAAGTTAGATTCAGCCATTAATTTAGCAAGGACTTGGCCTTTGATTAGTTTTGTGGCCTTAATATCTATATCGTATTCTATAATGACAACAATCCATTTTCCCCTTCTTCCATCAGGGTTGTCCTGTGTCAAGATATCCTTTACTACCATGTTCATAACATAAGCTATGGTGTGGGAATGGAGAATGTAGACCCTGAAGTCCTTTATGGATTTTACCAAAGAAAAAGCTTGCTTCTCCGTGATATTGTAGTTGAGGGAAGCATCTCTTAATGCTTTGCTGAAGAAAGCTATGGGTTGTTCATACCCTTCACTGTTCTTTTGCAGTAATGCCGTTGTTATAGTATGTTCAGAGGCGAAAGAAAAAAGATAGAAATCTTTAGTGAAATCGGGACTGATCAAAACTGGGGCTTCTGTGAGTGCTCGTTTGACTTGCTCGAAGGATTGTCTGGACTCAGAGTCCCATTTTATTTCAATGTCATTTTTAAGCATGTTTGTAATGTGTCTGAGGAGTTCGGCCAGATTGGGAAAGAATTTTCGTAGAAAGTTAATTTGCCCGATAAAAGACTATAGTTCTTTGAGGTTTCTTGGGTGTTCTACCTTTAGTATGGCCTCGATTCTACTGGGGTCTATTTTGATTCCATCCTTAGAAATGATATGTCCCAACAGTTTGCCTTCTTCTAACCCAAAAAGACACTTCATAGGATTTAAAGAAATCCCAAACCTTCTACATTTCTCGAAAACTCGTCTAAGGTGCCGCAGGTGTTCATCATCAGATTTGGAAAACACAGTCACATCATCTAAATAAACGACAATAAACCTACCTGCTTCTTCCACGAAGGTGATATCCATTACCCTCTGAAACGTGGCTTCTGCGTTCATCAGACCAAAAGGCATCTTCACATACATGAAAGTGCCCCATGGTGTGGTAAAAGTGGTTTCATCTTGATCATCTGGGTGAACTAGGACCTGGTTGTAGCCTGAGAAACCATCCAACAGAGATATCCGACTTTACCCGACCACCCTTTGCAGGAGGTGGTCCATTTTCGGCAATGGGTAATTATCTTTCAGGGATACTTTGTTCAGATTTCAAAAATCTATGCAGAGTCTGATTTCCCCGGTTTTCTTACGTGTAGGGACTAAATTAGAGACCCACTTGGAAAAACGCAGCGGGACTATGATCTTGGCATCATACATTTTCTTGATCTCTTTCTCTATCAGAGGGAGAAACTTGGGATTTATCCTCCTAAGTTTCTGCCTAAACGGTTTTTGATCTTCTTTTATGGGAATCCTGTGTTGTATGATGTTGGTATCATAGGCTTTCAAATCTTCATAGCCCCAGGAAAAAACATCAAAATATTCTTTGAACAGTTCAAGGTATTTGAGATTTTGTTCTGGGGGTAAGGATTTGGACAGTTTGACCATCCTAGGTTTCTCTTCGGTACCTATATTACATTCTTCTACCTCTTGTCTGTGGGATTCAATTTTGGGTTTCTTGGCTACATCGTTACTGTCAAACAAGTCTTCTAAAGGAACTAGACCTCTAGGAAAAATATTGCTCTTGAGCTGTAAAACTTCAGTGTCTCTTTCATCATCACCTAAATCTCCTGAATCTATGGTGTTTACACTATCAAATTCAAAATCAGAATTATTTACATTTTCATCTTCACTTTCTAAATCTATATTTGTACATTCAAAGTCATTTTTACATTGCAGAAAGTCATCGATCTGATCATCATTTCCAAACAGTTTCCAGTACTTGATATTGTCGGGAACTGTCGGTCTGCATTTCACTTCAACAGTATATAGGCGAGTCGAGCAGAATGGGATCTTACAGGTGGCTGCTGACGTAGCCAATCCATCAGCCAGAATATTATGTCCTCTCGGCATTACCTGCAAGTCAACTTCAGTAAAACACCTCAAGGCATCAAGAATAACATTATTGTAGGCTCTAAGGTGTGGATGTTTAGCAGCGTACTCACCTTTGATTTGTTTGATTATTAATTCAGAGTCACCCCTTACCGTTATCTTTTTGGCGCCAACCTTTTTCAAAAGCTTCAGACTGAGCATCAAAGCTTCATACTCAACAACATTGTTAGGGCACTGGAAATTTAATTTGTAGGAATGATTTTCCGAGTACCTGTTTCTATGATTATGCAACCAGACTCCAGCTCCTGCTCCTTCTTTACTCACAACTCTATCAAAATCCATACTCCAGAAATCAGCAGGTAACTCTTCAGTTATCACATTCTTCATTTTTGTTACCTCAATGCTTTCTGGGCCTTCATCTTGACCAGATAGGTCTTCTATCAGCTGAGTATCTTTCTCTTCTGTATCACCATCATTGTACAAGATAAACAAATCTAAATCAGAATGTGCAGAGTAAAGGGGGTAATTGTGCGGTTTTTCTTGGCTAGTGACCATGTACTTCATCAGTGTTTCTCTGTATAATCTCCTCTGTTGCCCAAACACTGGGATAGTGGCGTAAGACATATCCAGTTGCAGGGTTCCCTTCAACTTAGCCCCCCAATACCGGGACAGCAACATTCCATACTTCGGTGGGATGTCTGCAACCACCACATCCATAACCATGCTCTTCGCAGGAATCTGAACCAAGGTGATGCACAAGTCTTTAATCAAACCAATACATTTAACTTTGCTGGAGTCAAATGAGTGTAAATCCTTGTATGCTCTGGTGACCTCCAATCCCATTTTTTCCATTACTGCTTTAGGCATTATATTGTGGGAGGCACCTGAGTCTAGCATAGCGTTATGCAAGATCAAGTCATGTATGTTTAGACTGATGTAAAAAGGAGCAACCTCACCAGTATCATCTCGACCATCCACATCATGTCCGAAAATAAGTTCTGGATGATCATCCATTAGGTTCACAGTGTCTGAATGAGTTACTGATCCAATGGTTAAGACCTTTGTGCCTATGTCTGGTTCGATGGCCAGTGCTTTAATTACCTGTGAATGATACCCATCTATGTTCATCAGTTCTCTGAGTGGGATGGGAATTTTTATTTTGGCCAATTCCCCCTCCAGGCTAAAGGGTGTGAGAGTTCTGCCTTGGTTCATCAGTTCTGGTTTGTCCACCAGATTCTTCGTCTCAGAAGTACTCGGTGGATTAACAGGTGAAAACTTGGGTTGTGATGGTCTTTTCAAAATGGTGATGTTTTTCTTCACGAGAATGTCTTCCTTAGTCTTCTCAAGGATTTTCTCAACAACAGTCTTCTCAGCAGCAGTCTTCTCGGAAGTCTTCCTGGAAGATGGCTCAGGGGTCTCCTTGGTTTCACCTACCTTCTTTGTTTCAGTGACCTTCTTTGGAGAAATCCCTTCTGCCTTCTTACTCCGTAGATTGTACTACCGATGTACCTCCAAAATAGCATTCTCAAAGGCCTGTTGTCCTGCATCTTCGGCTTCTTCACTTATCTTTGTTTGATTTAGCAGAAAGAGTTCCTTCTCTTCTTGGGTGAGGAAAATAGACTCATTGTCATGAATGCCCATGAGGTTGATGTGTGTGTCTTCCAGTTCTTCAATCACTTCACCCCCTTCATCAGCATAGTTTTATTGTAGAGGAGGTCTAATCTGCTGATCTGGACCCCTCTGTTCTCTTTGATCCCTAAGATCTCTCTGTCTGATCTGGGGAGGGTTTCTCCTAAAGTTAGGGTTCCTAACCTGAGGAGCAGGTTTGTTGTCTCTCAGAGGATTTCTGTCTGACACATTCACTCTTTCCAGCATTAGTTCCAATGTTCTGACCATAGAATCCCATTTGGAATCAGTGGTCGACGTGGAAGGTTCTTCTTTGATCGTGACTCTCCTTTCTGACCTTTGACGTGCCCTTTTCGCCAACAGATTGGCCTCCACACTTATAGCACTTTTCTGCATGTC
>ML869654.1:0-10839 GCA_009831015.1 Picea engelmannii | reverse complement strand
AGAAGACACTATTCGAAAGGCAAGGTAGTGCTATGAGAAATTCAAGAAAAAGGAAAAACCACATAAGGATTTGAAGAAGAAAAGTAAATTGGGATTCAAGAAGAAGGGGTTTAAATCCTTAAGATTTAAGAATCAAGGGAAAAACTTTAAAATGAGCCTTCCTACTAAGAGTGTGTATCAACAAAATTTTCCATCTCAAAGTGGAAATAAACCCTTTATATCAGCCCCATGAAAGAATGATATTAAAAAGAGAGAGGCATTGAAATGTTGGGGGTGTGGAGAAGAACACTTGCTAAGGGACATCCCACATTGATCCAGGATCTTTTCATCCTGTGACTTATTAAATAATTGTATTAAATGAGCATAAACTAAAGTGCACCACAAAGAAGGAAAATCTCAAAAGGAAAGAGTCATAAGAATCAAATGTAAACAAAAAGAATTTGATAACGGAGTTCATCCCTGGTGGACTACGTCTCCGGGTCCTTCTCTCAAATGGGTAGGAATTTTTATTAACTCCACAAAAGAATTGGGAAAAATACATAAGTATACCTCATTATAGATTTAATCTACAAAATATTTGTTCATATTATAAAACCAACATCTCCAGTGCATTTGTGGCGTCGAATTACCTAAAAATGACTGTCTCCATGCCTCGATCCGAGTCTGGCACTTTCGGGCCCAAGAGACAATCTTGTCTCGGTTTCCATGCCTGCACCTGCAATTAATGCATGGAATCTGTCTTAAAACCCATGCCTTGTCTGTACGGCTGCACCCTTGCTTCTCTCCCTCGTACATTGGCGGGAGTCCCTTTTTATAATATAAAGTGGGTGGTTGTGCATTAAAGGGTTGAGTGGCGCACTGGTTAGTGGATGCTATGTTAAGTCGTTGGTTGGCGGAGGTTTAGGCGGTGGTCCCGAGGTCTAACCCGTGGGCCTCCCTTTTTGGGCTCTTCCGTTCTAACTCCACCATACTTGGCGTGCAAAACTTGGTGGACTGTTATGCTATTTCTAGCGGTGGTTACTAGAATGGATATTTTGGCGAAGGAGAAATATGCCATCAAATCTGTTGGAACCACCGCCAGATTTGGTGGTGTATATTATAATAATAATAATAATCTATTTTTAAGGTCACGACCAAGCCACACCAAATTGGTGTATGAGACCCCCTTGTTTGTGGGACAAGGGACCCCCCTCTGCCCAATGACTTGACTGATAAAGTCTACGGAGGTATACATACCCTACCCCCCTCTGGATTTGAAATTGTGACCTTTTTAACAATTCATTTGCTGGGCGTCATTAGGCATTTTCCCACTCCCACGTAGCAACCCATGACTAGGCCATGTGGCAACCAAACATTGGCCCATGTCACCTCTCTGTACAATCATCCTGCCACGTAATGTACGAATTCCACGTCATCCTGCCACATAATGTACGGATGCCACGTGTCCTGTATGACCTGCCATGTGGCATGTTTTCATTAGTCCACATGTCGACCTAAAAAGTCCAAAATCGAGTGACACATGGCAGCCTTTGGTGCTTCCACATCATCACGCTGACATCATCATGACACATGTCACCCTTTGCGATTGCCACATATGTTGTATGGACGATGAAGTCATCCGTACTGATGCTGACGTCAACAATACGGATGCTGACTCATCCTTGTTGACTGGGCTAGGTTGACCAAAACTTTGACTGTGAATATCTTTTGATCCGTAACTACGTTTGACGATTCGTTTGCATCGTTAGAAATATTGCAATGCGCTCTTCGCGATAATGTCATTTTCATTGAGTTTTGGGAACTTTGAATTTTTGCCCTTTCTTTGTCTGCTGAAGCCATTCTGAGTGTCCTGAGTTGCCTTTGTGAGTTCTAAGTTATTCTTAGCCTTCTCTGGATCCTTTTTGGATCACGCCTTCCCACTGAGAGTTTTTTGGACCACCAAAATCTTTCATCAATCAATAGATAAGTGAGGGAAGAGTCCCCTCACTTTTTCCTTCTCAATCCTCTTTGCCTTGCTTGGATGTGTGCCCTTTAAGCCTACTTGAAGATAATCAACATCACCCCTGCACAGAGTCCTCGTCCTTCTGTCTAGGATGATATCTTCCTGTAACTCATCCAAGTACTCAGGTGCAAACTCATCAACTGAAGGTATTGAAACTTCCTCATCTTGATCCATTATCATGGGAGGCTCAATAAGTTTCAAGTTCTCTACGTTCACAACGAAGTACATCTACATATAAGGTGGAATATCCAAACCAAAAGCATTGGTACCAATTTTCTCTAAGATAGTGAAGGGTCCATAACGAATGGGCTTGAGTTTCTTGCCTTCACCCTTCAATATCTCCTTGCTGATGTGAAGCCATACCCAGTCTCCAACCTATAACTGATGATCAACCCTCTGCTTGTCATGCCTAACTTTATATTGTGCTTGAATTTTCTCCAACTGTTCCCTAAATGCCTAGTGTATCTGCTGGATCCTCTAGATGAACTTGTGATCTCTGTCCTCTGTTCATTCTTCATTCACATCGACATCTCTCCCATACATAAAGTCCAAAGGAACCTTGGGTAGGTACCAAAAACATGTCTCAAAAGGTGAACTCTGAGTGGAGGAATGTAAAGCTCGGTTATAAGCATGTTTTACATAGGGTATATGTTCAGCCCATAACTTAGGATGCTTGCTGCAGTAGCCTCAAAGAAAAAGTACCATTGTTCTATTTACCACCTCTGTCTGTCTGTCGGTCTGTGGATGGAAAACAATGCTCCTCTTCAATTTGGTATCCATCATTCTCCAAAAGCTAGTCTAAAAATCCCCAAGGAATCGAGTATCTTGATCCGAGACAATGGATGTGGGTAATCCAAAGTGAACCCAAACATACTGAAAGAAGAGATTAGCAGTCTGCTCAACAATGATCTTATTTTTACATGGCATCAAGATACACATATTTTTGAACCTATCCACTACACCATACAACTAGTCATGACCCCCTTTGGTCATTGGTAAACCCCCTACAAAATCCATGGAAATGATTTCCCATAGATGGGATGGAACATTAAGTGGTGAGTATAGCCCCAATTTTCTATTAGTGGGCTTACAAGTAGAACACATCACACACCCTTTTACATATTTAGTTACAATTGCTTTCATTTGAGGCCAATAACAAAACCTCTGCAAATGAACCATAGTTTTTCCTACCCCAAAATTTCCAGACACAAGAGAAGTGTGAGCTTCTTGTATTACATAGACTCATTCACTTGTAGGAATACATAGCTTTCCAAGATGGTAGAGTAGTTTTCCTTGCAGACAATAGTTTTCTACCTGTGCACCATGGGTTAGATTCTCATACACGTCTTTAAAATCTTCATCGATGACATATTGTTGTGCATAGCTATCACGAGATAAAGAAGTATTCTTCAAAATAATAGAAGCAACAATAGGAGGTCTAGAAAGCATATCAACTACCTTGTTAGTTGTGCCCTTCTTGTACTTGATTACCAAATGAAATTGTTGTAGAAAACCCATCCATATGTAGTGTTGAGGTTGTTGTAGTTTGGTCTCTTCTTGGAGATACTGTAAGGGTTGGTGATCTATATGTATGATTGTTTCCTTCCCTAACAAGTAGTGCTTCCATTTATTTACGTTTTGAACTAATGCATACAACTCTTTATCATATGTAGGATAGTTAACAACAACTTGGTTAAAAGTTTCAGAGTGGTAACATACAGGCTTACGATATTGCATCAATACTGCACCCATGGAATATCCGTTGGCATTTGTATCGATCTCAAAAGGTTGTTGAAGATTCGACAATGCTAATACTGGTGTGGTTATGATCTTCTCCTTCAAAGTGTCGAAATATTTTTGTTTCTTTCCTTCCCACTGAAAAGTGTTCTTCAGATTGGTTAAGGCATGCAAAGGAGCTGCTATAAAGGAGAAGTTTGAAATGAACCTCCTCCAATACTAGACTTCACCTAAGAAGCTTCGGACCTTGGTTACACTCTTAGGTTTAGTCCAATTCACAATTACATCAATTTTGGAAGGATCAATTTTCAATTGTCCTCCTCCTACAATATGACCTAAGTATACAAGTGTAGTCTTGCCAAATTCACATTTAGGCATTTTTACATACAACTTTTCCCTTTGCAAGGTATCCAATACTTGATTTACGTGCCTCACATGTTCATCCCAAGTCCCGCTAAAAATAAGAATGTTGTCTAAATACACAATCACAAAGTCATCTAGGAAAGGCCTGAATACATCATTCATTGTACGCATGAAAGTTGTCAGAGCATTACAAATCCCAAATGACATAACTAACCACTCAAACAATCCATGTTTGGTTTTAAAGGCAGTCTTCCATGCATCCTATTCAGCGACCCTGATTTGATGATATCCACTGCGCAAATCCAACTTAGTGAAATAAACATCATTCTTCAATTGATCAAGTAAATCATCTATACGGGGAAGAGGGTATCGATTTTTCACCGTGATTTTATTTAAGGCCCGATAATTGACACACATTCGCCATGTATCATCTTTCTTTGGCACCATCACGATCGAAGAACCATAAGGAGATGATTTGGGCTTGATGACCCCTTGATCCAATAAGCCATGTACTTGGTTCTTGATCTCTGTCATCTCCAGAACTGACATCCTGTACATGCCCACATTAGGAAGAGGAGAATCCTGCTGAAGATGTATCTCAAGTTGGATTTCCCTCTTAGGAGGTAATCTGTTAGCACTGAGAGTCACCCTCCGACTGCAAGAGGATAAGACCAGTACCCATCAAAATAAAGTAAAAGGATTACAATGGTGTGAGTGGGTGAGATCAGTGAGACTGTAGAGAGAGGAAAATATAACAAAAGTAACTGCAGATCAGTTCGGGACCATTGGGATATGGAGTCATAAGTATCATGAATAAGGAAGACATTTAAACCACCTATCAGACAAAAGGATTTAAGTGGTGGTGAGGAGAAGAAGACATAAAATGTTTGAGTAATGAACCATGAAAAATGGGCAAGATGAAAACAGATCCTCTACCGCCTCAGGAATCCATATATCAGAGAGATCCTACATCCAGATAATAAGAAAAACAGATAATATCTGATGAACCATGAAATATGGGCATGATAGCAACATATCCTCCATCGCCTCAGGAATCCATAAATCAAAGAGATTACATTCAGATAATAAGGACAATAGAAGGGTCTGAGTGATGAATGATGAAAACGGGCAAGATAGCAACAAATCCTCCATCACCTTAGGAATCCATGAATAACATATACTACATTCAGACAAGAAGGAAAGCATGAAACAACGTATAAACTAAGAAGACGACCTGATAAAAATGATTCAAAGGAATATTCAATAACATATATTTACAATCCAAGCCCGCAGACATACAAACTGAAAAATTACAGAGCCCTGCTCCTAAAAATCACTCGACTCTCTAGCCTATGAAGAACACCCCCCTTCAAAATATAAACTGATGTATTTTATATCAGGTCTGTTCACCACTGCCAGGAGTGTGATCTAGCCATTCCATTCAAATATTTACGTCTGAGAAGCCTTCTGTCAGACTGCGTGTGCATCCTTTTGTCAGACTGCGTGTGCATCCTTCTATTAGATGTGAACTTAGATCAACATGGGTATGTAGGGAAATCTGTCCACAGGAGTACCTCGGGCTAACAGTTCAGTCTCCACGGCCAAACCTCCCATGCCTTCCATTTATGGAGTGAGCCGAGGCTTCAACCACCAGATCTACCTTCCATTAATTGATTTTCCTCAGGGACTCAACGAGACTTAATTCTTAGGGGACAACCACATGTTTCTCTTGGACACTAAATGAATACGTGATTGTGGGGCCGTCAAAATAGGTTTGGATTCATACCACTTTTGGGCCCACAATCCATCACCTTTCGCTACGTATAAATTTTGACTTACCATGGTTTCAATTGCGGGACCGATCAAGAAAATTATCGTCCGAGCACCTTCCAACCCCACAATGGAGCATGACCACTGATCTTACGATCTGGGATGAGGTCCTTTGATCAATGGATGAACTCTGGCACTTTCAAACCGAAGGATCGGATCAAACCCTTTTCAAACCAACGGTCCCTATTTTCTTCGCGATTCGGGCTTCGAGGTTTTCAATTTTCAAACTTTATTTTCCTCCAAGAAAATCCTCCGGAGCTAAGGATCTGACGATGTGTGGTTTCCATAGATCAATGGTCAAGATCCCTTCGGGTCTCCAGACTCTAGAGAAATCATATCTCATACCTCCTCTGCCTTCAGTGATTTTACTCGGAGCTAGGGATCTGATGATGCGTGGTTCTTGCAGATCAACGAATGAGATTCTTTCGGGTCTCCAGACTTTGGGAAACTCAAAACTCAAACTCATATTTCCTTCAAAGTTCGTAAATTTCTTCCCCATGTCCCCGCTGATGGATGGTCTAGATTTTCTTTGGGACTTCAACACTTCGGCGCTTCGGGACTTCGACGCTGAAAGATTAAAACTGCCTGCTGCTTGCATTTCAAGCCCATAATGGACTATTATGAAAGTTGCGCTTGGTGTCCATGGTTGCGACCTGCGTGAACAAGTATTTGGATGCCCTGTGACCCTTTGACAACTTTATGTGATAACATAATCCATCTGGTTACTGAAAAATATCATCATACTTAGAAACGATATCAATTAATTCCTTTTTATGAGATGGATCACATCCTTGGAAAGCGTCAGATGTCTCGACATCTTTCTCTCTTATGAGTACATATCTCTTATTAGTGTTTATAATTCTTTTCATTTGTCTTGCACTGACAAGTATGACATTTACCCTCATGCTGTGAGCTCTATTAATATACTCCACTCCCCCCTTAGTAAGGTTGTATTTGTTCTCATGACAAAATAATACTTCTTTTCTATCATAAATATAAGGACTTCCCAACATTATGCCACATATATCAAGCGATACAACATCCAAATCCACTTCATCAATCAACTTTGAAGCAATAGAAAATCTGAGCTTACATTGTTTGGTGACATTAAGTTTTGCTTTATCACATACCCAACCAAGAGGATAATGCTTTGTATGTGGTTTTTTTACCAGACCCATCTTCTTGACAAGTGCTTCATATATTAAGTTTACTTGGGAACCTAGATCAAATAATGTATCTATCTTAGTGTGTTTAGATACAACTCTTATGTAAAATAATTCATTTCTCTTTCATTCATCATCATGAGATTCATTATTGTAACTTGAAATAGCATGAAGGGAATCTTTACCTTTTACTCCAACCTTTGTGATCTTTCCTTCATCTCTTGAATCGGAACCAAGATCTTGTTGCACTGTAGCAATGGTTTTTGTTTTCCCCTTTCCACCAAATTGTTTCAGTCTCTTCTCTGGACGTAGTTTCCAACAATGTTCATCATCGTGACAACTTTTCTTGAAATGAGTTCAAGATGGATTTCCTCCTTCTCTCGTCATTGTGGTAATCTTCTTTTCCTTTCTTTTAAACTTCTTGAAAGGTTTATGTGAGAGATTTGAAGGTTTCTTTGTGGGATCTTCTTGAACATGCTTTCCCCTGTTCTCAAGGTGAGTGGCTTGCACACAATCCTCGTCAAGACTAGTGGGGTTAAACAAGAGAAAAGTATGACGAATATAACTGTGAAGTGCGCCAATATACTTCATTAAAGTTTAATAATAATCCAAAGGAATGTTCAATGCAAGAGCTTTCTTCCTAAATTCTTCTATGAAACTTTGTACATTTTGACCTTTACTTTGCCTTAAAGTTATTACTTTATGTAAATACCCTAATGGATAGAACTGCTTCCTTATCTTTAATTTAAATTCTGAACATGAGGAAGAAAGATTACCACACTTACTTTTTTCCTGAAGCTTGGTCTCCCACCATACGAGAGTGGTGCCTTCCAATCGAAAAGAAGCCAGTTGCACTTTAACTTCCTCTTCATCAATATGCGGAACATGACAATACACGTCAACTTGTCGGATCTAATTATCTAGCTTTTCAGGATTAACATCTCCATTAAACATAGGTAAATAAAATTTTACATCAAGCTTTAATAATGGTTTCTTAAAAGAAGCTTTATGGCTAGAATGATGAGAATGCTCAGAGGAAGAAGAACTAGAACTTGAAGGTGAAGATGGAGGCTCAGGAGGATCTCCTCCAGCCCATTGGTTTATTGAAGCATCATCATCTTCATGTGCTTCCTTTTTATTCCCTTTCTTCTTCATCCTCTTCTCGTAATCTCCATACACTTGTTCGACCATTTCTGACATGCGATAAAAGACCATGTGAAATTTGTTCTCATGTTCATCATGCTTGTCCTCTTTTTCCATTTTCTTCCTTCAGGATGCACGACCAAATTCGAGATTGAAAATATTAAGAGTCCCTTCACCCTACTTATGCTTGGCCCTAGTAAGAATTCATACTCAACAATTCAAGTCAAATACGACTGCTCTAATACCAACATGATCCAGGATATTTTCATCTGCTGACTTATTAAATAATTGTATTAAATGAGCATAAACTAAAGTGCACCATAAAGAAGGAAAATCTCAAAATGAAAGAGTCATAAGCATCAAATGTAAACACAAATAACTTGATAACGAAGTTCGTCCTTGGTGGACTACGTCTCCGGGTCCTACTCTCAAATGGGTAGGCCTTTTTATTAACTCCACAAAAGAATTGAGAAAAATACATAAGTATACCTCATTTTGGAGTTAAGTTACAGAAGCTTTGCTCAGAGGAAAAAACCAACATAACTAGTGCGTTTGTGTCGTCAATTTACCTATAAATGATCGTCTCCATGCCTCGATCTGGGTCTGGCACTTTAGGGCCCAAGAGACATTCTTGTCTTGATTTCTGTGCCTGCACCTGCAATTGATGAATGTTAAGTCGTTGGTTGGTGGAGGTTTATGATCCGTCAGGATTTTTCGAATGACTTATGGTTGAGTTTTTATTTGCATGCATTAATTAACCATTGAGAAACTTAATGAAAGAACGAGGAAAATAAAAGGAATTATACAGCCATATAAATATATGCAGATCTGAAATGCAATGAAAGATAGAAAACCATAATACACAGGTTGATAATGGAGTTCGACACAACTTTGCCTACGTCTCCGGGCCTTTTCTCTGTGGGGGAGGCTTCTTTATTTCTGTTCGAAAGCTCGATAGTACATCATTACAATGCAGAATGGCTACAAGAATGATCTGGTCATGTTCGCCCAGATCTCTGGAACCATGCACAAAAAACGACACGTGAAACGGACGTCCAGAGCTCTCAGAAATGGTCCGACAACATCTCCTCCTCAACGACTTCCTTGCCTCAAACTGGCTTTGACTTGGCTTCTCCTCAGCATCTCTGCTCTGAATGCTCTCAAAAGATGTCCCCTTGGCCTCAAAATGGACTTGGTTAAATAACTGGGAATTTAGTTGTCCATCTCCAACTTCCTCCATGAATTTAGGCTTCAAAACTGCCCAATAACCCCCAAAAATGGATTAATTACATTAAAAATGGGCTAACAATAGTTAAAAACCCAAAAATTGGTTAAATAACCCACTTTATAACTATAATGGGCGCTAGCCCCCTTCACTTGGGCGCGCGCTCCTTTGATAGAGTCATATGAAGGCCATATGGCCAAGCGCTAGCCTAAAAGGCTGAGCGCTGGCCCCTTTATGCACCATAATACTACCATATAATAAATTTATGTTGTGGGTTTTAATACATGAAATAGTTTAGGCGCATTGGTAAAGGACTAAAGTGAAGGTGCTTAGGCTTAGTGGTTGGTCTTGGGTTCAAAACCCATGGACCCCCAAATTTTTTTGAAACCTTCCACTTTGACTTTGATAGGGTGCCACGTGGCTGCCCATGACTGGGCCACGTGGCACTTTCCCATTCGACGGACAAATGCCACTTGTCAACCATTGACTGGTCCAGTTGCCTGCCACATGTCTGCCCTATCAACAAACCTGCCCAATCACCATCAGCCAGAGAGTGCCACGTCATCTACTGCACATTCAGCATGCTGATGTTAGCGTTGACTTTTTTACCACTTAACCTTTGACTTTTTCCCTGTTTGGGCTTCCAATCAGAACGCGATAACTTTCGCATACGGAGCCCGTTTGACAAAGTAAATATACCGCCGGAATTGGGAAGACGAGACAGACGCAATGGTGTTGGTTTCGTCAGATTCTAAGCACTTTCATTTTTGAGCATTTTTCAAGCCCTGTCAGGCTTCTGAATCCGATTTCGGATCACACCTCCCCACAATAAGACCTTTTGGTCCCCAAAAGGTTACTGACCAGTCAACAAGCTCGAGATAGGCCACCCGGCTTGCTCTCTGTCTTTGAACTCTGTCCTGTGCACCTGTCTCATCAAGATCAACTATAACACAATCATGACAACTGATAGTATATTGTTAGCCATTGCAATCCTGTTACATCTTACTGAAGCTACTATCATCCATGTAGAAAACATTGCTAATGATAGTATCAAGAAGACCACTGCAATTGTACTGTTATACTTTAGATATCTGCACGACATGAGCTTATCTTGAAGCAACCTATGATTGATTTTTCATTCAACAACCATATCTTGTTCTTGCTTAAGATCAATTACTTCATTTGAAACAACTACATTCATTAACTGTTCGCTTGTTTGAAGTGTCTTATTTGCTTTAACATGATGAGCATGAACCACATAATCATGACCTGCTTTAGTGAACTGATATTGATTCTTTGTTCTATAGAAGATTGCCTTACGATCAAATAAGTATGGACTACCTAAGATCATTCCACATTCTCTTAACGACACAACA
>ML869650.1:8410-20399 GCA_009831015.1 Picea engelmannii | reverse complement strand
CAATATATTGTGACAACATTTCTGCAATTACATTGTCCAAGAATCAAGTCTTCAACAAAAAGAGCAAGCACATTGATATCCGTTATCATTTTATTCGAGAATTGGTAAATGAAGATGTAATCACTGTAAAATTTTGTAAATCAACAGATCAACAATCTGATATCTTCACAAAGCCTTTGGGCACAGAAACATTTGTATCACTCAGATCTAAGCTGAGTGTTGTTAGGTTAAATGATTGTCACGCTCCAACTTAAGGGGGTGTGTTAGATGAATAAGTTGAGCAATCACTCAGTTAACTAGTTAACTTTCAGTTGTTTGGATTCATCGTTTTCATCGCTGAGTTGAGTGAGTTGTTAGACGCTTCGTTGTTTACGAAGCATTCCCTTTGCATGTAATTCTTTTTATCTATTCAATAATGAGATCTGTTGTGTGTGCATTTTATGCAATTCTGTTCTGCGGTTCCTGTTAATTTCGTTTCTCTGTTCTGTCAATTCAGTTTCTGTTTCCGCAGATTCGTTCTTCACAACAGAACCTGTCACAATAAAATATGATTTTTATCATTGATCGGTGTTGATTGCTGGTGATTTTTATCGTTGATATAGATTGTTGCTCGTCTAGATTGTCCAGATCGTTGCCCTAGTAAAGTTGTCGTTCTTGCGTTCGAATCGATGTTTTGGATTTGCTATAAGTTTGTTGTGAAGGAGTTTGCAACCACTTGATGAAACTTATCTCAATGAAGTCAATAAATTGGATGGCTCTAATTTCGTAAATTGAAAATTCAAAATGCAAACCTTGATGGAAAGTTATGGTGTTTGGAAAACCGCAAAAGGAGATGAATCGCGACCCGATACGATTGCAAGTGCAATAGCCGCAACAATCCAAGATTGGAATAAGCGGAAGAACAAAGTCAATGTATTATTACGAATGTCTGTGAAAGATAATATAATTTCCAAAGTTATGCCCATGGGAAGTAGATACACCAAACTACCCAAAACGGGGTCCACAAAACTGTTGGCTTTTTATCTTTCAGGGTTAAGGTTTTGCATTTTATTTATGTTAAAAAGGCCTTTAGAGCCTCATTGTAATCATATTCTTGCGAACGACAACAATCCAAGATTGGGATAAGCGGGAGAACAAAACCAATGTATTATTACGAATCTCTGTGAAAGATAACATAATTCCCAAAGTTACGCCCTTGAAAAGTTGATACACCAAACTACCCAAAACGGGGTCCACAAAACTGTTGGCTTTTTATCTTTTGGGGTTAGGGTTTTGGATTTTATTTATGTTAAAAAGGCTTTTAGAGTCTCATTGTAATCATATTCTTGCGAATGTGAGTCACATCTCTTCTCAAAGACCACCATTCTAGCTAGTCTTTCACTATGTATTTCTTAATAGAAATGGTGTATTACTGTATATTTGTGCCTTTTGTTATATATCCCCTATATATTTGTTATGTTATTGGCTCTCTTGCAATATCTCTGTGCCTTTTGTTATATATTCGTTATATATTTGTTATATTATTGGCTCTCTTGCAATATCTCTGTATATTTTTGTGTTATATCTTTGCTCTCATTTCATGCCAAAAATAATCTGAATCATAAGGGTTATAGACTTTAGAAGCTCTAAAGGCTAAGGATTAGAGTTATAAGGGTTGTGTTAGAGCTTATAAGGGTTATGTGTTAAGGGTTATAGACTTTAAGTGTTTTAATGGTTACGGGTAAAGAGTAATAAAGTTTAGAAGTTATATATATTAGAGGATATAAGTGTTTATTAGATATTATAAGTGTTAGGACTTGATAGGGTTATAAGGATTAAGAGTTAGAGTTTGATAGGGGTTATATGGATTAGAGATTAGAAATTACTTGGACTAGATTAATTAGGTTTCAATGATTATAATGATTAGATTTATAATGTCCTTAATTATTATAGTGGTTATAATTATAATGTTTTTATTGATTATAATGGTTATGTGTTAGGGGCAAGGAGATATAAGGTGTAGCCATAAAGATATGGTTTATAAGGGTTATCAATAGTTTAAGGTTAATGGGGGTTGGGGTTTTAGAGTTCAATTATATATAAAATCTTACTACGTGGTAAAATATAATATATAAGTTAAAATGGATTTTTGCTAGTGAACAAGTTTAATGGGTTTTGGAATAAGTGACCAACAATGGTATGAAATTTATATATTTTATATTTAATAAATGAAAAACAACATTCAATATGGACTTATTATACTTGCCGAAGGCCAGGTATATAGCGATGAGTTCACGTTGACCTTCTATTAATCTAGTCTTTGACCAAAAAATTGTATACTTTTCTAATGTCATACTTTAACAATGGATTTTATTTATTTATTTCAATTATTTAAAATTCTTTTTGGCAACCTCCCATTGGCTATTGAAATGAATGTCTTATTGCCAAGCCGACGGTGGGGTCCTGACATGTCGCTGCACTGCAGATCCGTGCGGGTTAATGCTCCTCCGTGCGGGTTAATGCTCCTCCACTACATGTTCGCATGCGCAATACCTGCCGTGCGGGTTAAAGAGGACGTCAGGTATTGCGCATGCGAACATGCGTACTGGTTTAAGTAAAAGTTTATGGAAATTGATCAAATTGGTTACATAATATAAAAATGTAAATAAAAATATTAAATAAAACTTAGAGTAAAAGTTTATGGCAATTGATGGTTACATAATATAAAAATCTATATAAAAATATTGAAAATTGAATTATTTATAATTATTTTATTTATATTTATTATTATAATTTTAATTAATATATTACAATATTAATATTTTTTATAAAAATATAATACAAAATTTAAAAATAAATATAATAATTATTAATCAATCACACGTTTCTAGGGCCATTTTGTGTAAACAAAAAATCATACCATTTTTATAAAAAAAATTATATCATTTTCAACCGCTCAAGATTGCAATCCAAGACCGCCTTTCCAAGACCATAGGAATTTGAAGATGGCGAGGGCGGAGGAGATCGAGGAATTCGGGAAGTTATTCAGAAAGAGCTGCCACATTTATATTGAGATGAGCTTGGCTAGAGTCCCCTAAATATGGACTGGTCTTTGGTATGGTCCCGAAAGTTATGTATATTATAGTTCCTGTATATTATATTATACGGTATAATTTATAGTTCATGGGAATACTAACACTAATAGAAACCTTGTAACACAAACTACATAGATTTTTAATTCAAAATACATAGATTTTTAATTCAAAATAGACAATTTTTTTATAATAATTATTAATCGATCACTTAAATTTCAATTTCAAATTTTTATAATAATTATTAATCGATCACTTAAATTAAAATATATATATAGAGAGAGGAAACACATGTTCTTAATCATTAAGCGGATATATCACAAAAGACACAAATTTTCACAAGATTTGTTGGAGTTACCTTCTTTCCTGGTTTTTCTCCAAAAAGCCTTAACATGGCCCATGATATAATAACCCTAAACAAGAAAGAGAGATGCAGTGGCATTGGCATCAACATTACCATCGTGTTAAGTTGTTCCTCGTAAAATAAATGGGCAGTGACCATCGTTTCCATGTTGTTGGAAGGTCATCACATATCCAAACTTTATTACCTTTGAAATTTGCTTCTTGTAAACCGGATTTTTGACAAGTTCAAACGGAGGAACTCGAATTTTAATCTTATTCAATTCATTCTCAAGATTGAAGATACCTATTGACTTTTATAATTCTTTGGTCTGAACTTCAAAATCTTTTTTCTCCATCTTTTTAGTTTGTGTTGCTTTAGTTTCAACTTGATTTGTTTGAAGAGCTT
Source organism: Picea engelmannii (assembly GCA_009831015.1). Taxonomy (NCBI): domain Eukaryota; kingdom Viridiplantae; phylum Streptophyta; class Pinopsida; order Pinales; family Pinaceae; genus Picea; species Picea engelmannii. The sequence continues at coordinate 16,580 of ML869650.1, read as the reverse complement.
GTACTTCAGTAGGTGATTTTGAAACCACTGCTTCATTTGTTTTATTCTGTGGTAAGAGCTTTTTAGGTGGATTGATGGTGGAAGTATTTTCTCTTTGCCTCAAATCATATATTTTTTGAAGCTCAACCATTATTGAATCAACAAGATATTTATATTGAGCTGTAGAGTCTCCCAAGTTATTGATATTTTGGTCATCATCAAATAAAGATCCAAGATCCAAATATTTTTCATAATCTTGTTTAGTTAAATGAGGTTCAACATCATCATCGTTGTATAATTCATCATAATCTTGAACATCATCTCCCTATATGAGGTTTTCTATTTTAAAAGGAGCTTGAATCTTTTGATCCTCATTCTTGATTTGCCTCCGTTGAATCTGAGGGTTTGTATTAGGGTTTCTCCTAAATTGATTTTGATTTCTAACATATGAATCTGGTTTGGTTTTCTCAATTTCCATCTTGGAAATTTTGTTTGATAAATCTTTTATGATCTTAGCCATTTCATCCATCGTTTCTTCTTGTGTGTTTTTCCAGAACTGGAGGGTCCTACTTATTCTCTAAACCTTCTATGTTTTCTTATTCCCATCTCAAATTTTGTTTTCAGTTTTCCTGATGCCATCATATTTGATTCAATTTCAATAGCATCATCTTGCATTCCAGCTAAAGTTGTGGCTCTTCTTTCCCTTAAAAGTAAAGCAGAATATGAATCAAAATCCACTGCAAAAGTAACTTTAGCAGCTGGCTGAGAAGGTTTTACTTCGACTGGGATTTTGCTATAAAGTTTATTGAATCTTTGTATAAATTTTGAAATAGTTTCAGATGTTTTCTTCCTTAAATCTCTGAATTCAATTAAGTAATATAAATGGTCCTTTTTCTCACCCCATTGTCTTAAGAAAGAAGTCTCTAAATCATCATATGATGGTATAGAATTTACAAGAAGTCCCCTAAACCAAGTTCTAACCTTTCCCTCAAAAGTCTGTATTAATAGTCTCATGTAAACGTCTTCATGTTCAATACCGAGAATATCAGAAAATTGATTGGAAAATGTTATATGCTCTATGGTTGTTAAATCCTCCTCTGCCATAAATTTAGGTAGACTCTTTATATAATTATCAGGTAGATCATGTAGAACAACATGAAGGGCTAAGGGAGCATATCTAGCAGCGACTTTGGAAAAAATCCTCGGAGGAGGTGGTGGTAGATTTATATGTCCACCAACTCGACCACCTCTGTCACCTCCAACACCAGCCATTGAAAGTTTAGGAGAATATATATTAGGGCTATACTACAAATTATCAAATATTTCAAAAGACCGATGTACTAGATTTTTAATTGCTTCAGGAAGGTGAGATCGGAGTTCGGATAGATAATCAAAAGGTGATGGATCTCGTGAGAGAGATGTCAAATAAAAATCAACTAGGAAAACCGAACTTGAGCTTGGTCTTTTAGATTGTCTAGATGGGTAAATGGGATAAGTAATCAGAGATGAACTTGAGTATAAAGGGTGATCCTTAGGGTTTTCAGAAACATAAAATTTTACTTCAGGAAGACTAAGAATTGGTTGGGTATAAATGATATTAGGAATTGAAGAAAATTCATTATTCTCACTGGTAAAAGTGTCTATGAAAGAGATAGGGGTATTCTGGAATTTTTCTCCCTTTAGATTGTACAATTTTACTTCAGGTATTACCTCTTCCGGATTTTATAACTTAACTTCAGGATTACTAGTTGAGGCTTTTGTAGAATGAGGTTTTTGATGTTTTTCTTTAGAACTAAATAAACTTACTTCTCATGTTGGAATCTTAACATTAACTTGAGTAACCTTAGGTTGATAGATATTACATACTGATGTAGACGTTTTCTTTAGATATCCTTTGGTTTTCAGTGGTTTTCCGAGATCCGAAACTGGCATACTCTGCTTATTGTCTGGGTTTTTCTAGTATTTTTTCATCTGAATGCCAGTTTTTCAAAAATGGAGTCGTCAGGTGAATAATGAAAATGATCCTTGTGTTCAATTCTTGTTCACCATCAAAAATTGAAACTTAACTTTGTTGTATTCCCAGAGAAAAATAACTTTGTTTCTCCATTCCCCGGCAACAACGCCAAAAAGATGTTGTTCCTGAGATTGATTCTAGAATCACAGAATAATGTCAGGCATCCAAAAGATTTAAACAAAAAAAATTTGTAATGTTTTTCTACCTTCAATTTTAGGATGCAACTTCAAATGAATTTTAATGATTAGAAAACACAAAAGCAATATCTCTTTCTTCGAGTCATTTTAAATTTTAATCTTATAAAAAGTAGAATTGATTAACAAAGACTGTTAAAATAAATTAAGGTATCAAATACAGATAAATCTTACCTTATCCGCGGTAGAGGAATTACGAAGAAGCAATCCTTGATCGTTGATTTAAAATGAGGAAACTTACACATATACAAGTCTTGTTTTACTCATAGTAATAACAGAGGAAAAAATGTAAATGAAAAAAATTCCAATATGTAGATCACAATAGGTGTATTACTAAATTGTGGTCTTTCAATCCTAAAGAACCATTAAGTGAAGAAAATATGATTAGGAAATGGAAATACACAGAAAACACATAACTCAAGGAAATGAGACGTAGAATCTTTGTCTTCTCTTTCTAATTGATATTCAATAAGTTCTCTTTTACATTCAACAAGAAGAAGCCTTGAGGAAATCTTAGATATGTTTATTTATACAAAAACGTCTTAACCAAAAGTAGTTAGACATTCCACATTCTTCGAATTCAAAATAGAATACAATCAAAACTAAAAGATACAATATAGATATTTTTGGATTTGTTGAGATTTATTTTGCTTGCTGGCACTTCACTTGCCCTTTATTTGCTCGCAGATGTACTCAGTTTTTTCTCATCGTTGAGTTGAGCATACACTTCCATTAATGCTACAACGAACTTGTAAGGTTCAACATTTGCATTTAAATCAAATGATAAAACCTTTTTGTGAACCAATGGTAATTTCTCTTGAATTTTTACAACTGCCTGTTGTGTAATCTGATGTATTATTTGTAAATCAACATGATTTACCTGTTGGATAGCATTTTGTACTCTCTCTCTCTACTTTTCTTTAGATTCTCTTCACTTTTTTCAATCTCAATTTGTCCAATTGTATCAATAATAGCACTTTCTTCAAGATTAGTTTCCCATACTTTTAGAGCCATTTCTCCCTTTATCTGCTCAAACTCTGAAAAAGGGGCAATCCCGGGTACATTGAGTTTTTGTCTCCACAATATGAATTCTTGGAATTTGGACCTGGCTGTATAGGATTCCTTTTCCTTTTCATGGATATTCTTTAAAGAATTATTGATCACTTGGTAATGTTTTTGAATAATATCCATGTTTTGGTACAGATCTTGTTGGACAATTTCCAACTTTTCATTTATCTCTGATGCTTTCTTCTTGAATGAATAAATATCCATTCCTCTGCTCTCAAATAAGGTTATTTGAGTCTGCAACTACTCTATTAACCTATCTCGCTAGGAAATCATAGTATTAATCACGTGCTAATTTTGAACACTTAGGTCCAATTTGTCTTCTAACTGCCTAATTTGTTGCTCAAAGCCCTGTCTAATTTTATCTATATCAAAATTGATTTTATTTCTGGCAACCATTTCCATTTGTTTCAAATCATTATGCAATTGTTCAACCAGAAGATTCTTTTGTTCCTGTTGTTTTGTGAGATTATCCACTGACCATGGGTTGGAAGTTGCAAAGGATCCCAATGAGTCTGCAACTTATTTTGCAAATTCAGGGTCACTCTGTCCCTGTCCAACATATATCATTTTATGCTTTTTAGTAGTCACTCCCTCCTTCCGAGATTCCCTTCTTATGTTAGCCTTCATTTTCTTGTTGAAAAAGAAAATTGATGGAGGCATATCTTCAGGTTTAATGGGTGTCAGGTTATCTATATTGATAACCTCTGAACCAGGGTACTCAAAACTTGTTGCTAGAGGAGTTAATGATGGTATGGGAGAAATAAGTGCAATTGATCCTTCTAGATTCATGGCATTTTTCATAGGAGTCTCAGTATTTGGTAATGAAAGAGGAAAAGTAAGTCCTTGCTTCATAAAAGATTCAAATGATGCTAATAATTTTTGCTCATATTTAATGGTATGGATATTATTTCATCTTTAGACAATGTATCTACATTCTTTTCCACTTCATCAACCTTGTCTTCAAGCAAGCTATGTTTCTTGGGCTCTATTGATTCTGTCACCTGTGAAGTTGGGTTAATTCTTTGTTCTCTCTGCAAGACTTTGGGTAGACTGTTCCTTCTGTGCTTTTGAAAGCTGAGGAAGCCTGATTGTTGGTCTTGAGGCAAATTTCAAAATCTGATTACAACTTCATCATAAGATTTTACTCCTCTGAAAACTTTATCATAGGGTGAATCTTCATTAATGTATTTTTTTATATTGAATTGAGCTAAATGATTTTCAACCACCCTATATGGATCATGCCTTTTTTACTCAATGCCAAAAAAATTGATATCTTCCAAGGCAGAAGCTTCCACCTTAGTGTGTTCAAAATCAGATAATGAAAACACATCAACCTGTATAGGAAAAGTTGGCCAAACTCTTTTATGTGTTGCTTTCAACTCTTTGGTTATCCCTCCTGAAACTATTTGATGTGCTACTTCTCTGCAAGCCAATCTATTTGGTAAGAATATGGGAAGACCATGAGGATATATATAGCAGTCGAACACTCTAATGTAGGAGAAGTTTTCCTCAATATACCAATCTGCGATAGCACCTAAATTTCCAATGATCTGTTCTGGAATTCTGGGGGGAGGATGTCCATAAATAACTTCATGAATTGAAATCACTATATTATGACAAATTTCATTGAAGAAGACCTTTGAATTTTCCTCCCATAACTTAGAATGATAAAAATGTATGGGCTCGGTAACAGTGGGAGTCCAGTTCCAATTCATGAGAGGAAATGGGGTCCTGAAACAAATTGCATCCATAATATATGAAAACATATAAAAAGGAGCATGTTCGCCTTTAGATTTTAGAATCTTGTATTCTACAATTTGCTTGGCTAAGTTGTCTGGTAGCATATTTCCCCAGTCAAAAGTATATCCTTCAACAACTTCATGGATTATGGAAACCCATTCCATGGTAAAGTGCACAATTTTTCTTACCAAACATTCTACAAAGCATCATGGCAATGTACATGATATGAGCATCACATGATGCTATAGAATATACACCATGGGTATCAGATTTGAATTTATTTTGATTTCCCCACCATATATTTACTATATCGTAGACAATTATGTCATACTTAGTACATTCCTAATCCTCAAAATTCATTATAAATGATGAATTGTAAGTATATTTGGGGTTAGGAGTCAATTTGTACATTACTTGAATGTCCTTAGGTCAAAAAGAGTCGACGATGGTATTTTGGTGACTGAAGATGCTTCTTGTTGGGATATCCAGATGTTCTATGGCCCAGCTTATCATATCGGTGTAAGTCATTAGCTTCGGCCGAGCATCAACTCTTTGTAGTTCGGACTTGGTCATATGCCTAAGCTTAGTTGAAAATGTATCATCATGTTCTTTCGCTGAATCATCGGGACATAGAAAAATTTCATGCTCTAAAATGTCATAAACCTGCTTCCAATATTTGGTGATGTCTTTTAATCGAGCAATAGTATCTGAAAGTCTATCTGCATTTGGGTTTGATTCCTCTGTCGACGAATCTTGCTTCTTTCCTATTTTGCACGACGCCATGATTTTTGAAAGATGAAGTTAACCCTCCCGCGAGAAGCAAAATCTATGAGCTCACAATGATGAATGTGGAAATTTCAGATGCTAATGGAGAAATGATTTGAAATTTGAAATGCCTTTATTTACAAAAAAAATTAATGTCTAGCTATTTTTGCATTAATCTACTGACAGAGTAATCATTTTGAAATCTGTCAAATTTATTACCTGGCGGTCGCAACACTTATCCCAATATTTAACCCTAGCCAGTTGGACGTATTATTAATGATCATGATTAAGATAACATACTTTGACAGTTGGACATTCTGGAGTTCTGAGTGAAAAATGATGGATATCTCCCGAAGGCAAGACCGAATTTGTGAAGTAGTTAATCAACCATTAATTATTATTATTTTTTAATTAATTATGGTTTAAAATCGCTTTTTAGTTTTAAGTACTTCAAGACTTAGGCATTCAGGATTTTTGAATGTAACACAATGTATATCTCCAGAAGGCCGAATTCGTGAAGCAAATAATCAAACCGTTTTAAGTACTTCGGGTCTCTGAAACTACAAAGCTCTGGGAGTCCATGAGTATGTGTGGTGATTACTTCAGCAGTTCGACATTCGAGAGTTTTGAATGCAAACTAATGGATATCTCTCGAAGGACGAATTTATGGAGTGATTACTTATCATTAATCACAACTAATTAAACATGCTTAATTCATTTATCTTTAGTGTTTTATTTATCATGATTACGACACATCGACGCTCCTATGAATTTGTTATTGATTTATCTCTCGAAGGACAATCTCCTAAAGTGATGTGGCAGTGATGATGTCACTTTGATGATGTGTCATAAAAATATGAGTGACACGTGTCACTCTAAACATGTGAATGATCTGACAAAAATTCCAAAAAAGAGTGCCATGCATCAACACAAATAAAGTTTTTTGACAGGTGGTATGTGACTCATGAGTAGATCTATTTAAAATGTTTTCACAGGAACCTGTCTTTGGGACTCTGGATCTCCACAACTTTGGTTTTTTTTTTTTATCTTTAAACATCTTGAGTTTGAAACTCCCGAATCACAAAGTCATGAAGTGACTTTGTAGTTTTCTTTTGTTTAAAACTCACGCAACTTTAAAACTTTGAAATTGTGAGAGTCGTTGATCCAGTCAACTAAAACTCTTTGATGGGTGAAAAATGATGCGCCCTGTCAGGATAAAACAATCATATCATTTATTCTAAAAAAGAACGATATTCCTAAATTTTTCGTATTTTATTTTTTTAAAAGGTCAAAACAAAAAGAAATCAAAGTCTAATTTTATTTGAAATTTTATAAAGTGTTCTAATAGACATAATGGGTAAGGATTATGAATTAGGGGTTACAAGGATCATTTAAGTTAGATATTATATTAAATATTAGGGGTAAGAAAAGTTATGTGGGGGATATAATTGATAGGTTATATATTTTATAGAACTTAGGGGTTTGTGATTATATATGTTCTAAGGATTAAGGATCATATGAATTAATGTTATAGGGTTTAGGAATTATATGGGTTGATATTTATAGATGTTAGGGGTTATTGGAATTAGGGGTTAGGTGTAATAAGTTATTAGTATTAACTTTTAAGATTCATGAGTTACAAGATTAAGGTTTATAAGCTAGTAGTTAGGGGTTATATGGATTAGGGCTTGTAATGGTTATGTGTTATAAGAGTTAGGGGTTAGGTTATCATATATTAGGGCTTGTAATGGTTGGGTGTTATAAGAGTTAGTGGTTAGGGAATCATATATTAGGGCTTAATTATTAGGAATTATAAGTGCTATGGGTTATAGTACTATGGAATAAGGGATTATAGAGGTTAAGGGTCATATGTCAAATGGGTGAAGGTTACATATGTATTAGGTGTTAGTGGGTATAAATGTTAATGAAGGGTTAAACTTAGAAGTTGTAGGTGTTAAAGGTTATGTATTGATGGTCATAAGGGTCATGATTTATAGGGATTTAAGATTACATTAGAGGTTAATATAGGTTTGTGGTATGTAGTTGTAGATAATAGGGGTTATATGGATTACTTGTTAGTTTTTACATAAAGTGTTATGAAGGATTGTGGTTATGGTTATAAGGGTTGTTTGTTGGGAGAAAAAAGGTTTATGGATATAGGGTTACAAGGGATAATGGTTAGTTATCAGGATTAATAAGGCTCAAGGGTTAGATTTATAGATTCATATGTATTAGGGGTAATCTATTATATGGATCAAGAATAACATGTTATAGGAGTAAAGTAGTTATATGGATTTAGACTTGAGGATATAAGTCTAGGTTAGGAATAAGAAGTTATTTTGGTTAGGTTATATGGGTTTTAGGGTTAGACATTATGAGATTTACAAGTTGTAGGAGTTAGTGGTTATAT
>WSFP011443131.1:0-20401 GCA_009831015.1 Picea engelmannii | reverse complement strand
CTTCCCTAATTCCTAAATCAGGCCCAATTTTCAAATTAGGCCCTATTTTAACTTGGTCAAACCTTGTGTTTTGGTTGATTTCCAAATCGAGAAAGATTTCTGAATTGGGCCCTCAATTCCATTGTTCAAACTTTTCCCTTTTCCTGGTTTTCAAATTGGGCCCAATTTCCAAATCGATCCCTTGACAACTTGTTCAAACTTCACCTTACCTCAACCCTCATATCAATCCTAGTTTCAAAATCAATCCCTTGCCAACCTATTTCAATTTGGAAGAAAAATGGACATCAAATCCCATCAAGGTGAGATTGATGATGTTAAGTTGAATAATTGGTTGCAATAGTTAGAAGTGTATTTAAGTGTCCATAATATGGACAATGAGAAGAATATTTCATTTTTCTGACTAAAACTAGAGGGTCATGCGCTAACCTAGTGGGAAAGCCACGCATAGACACTTAGGTTGGAGGGTGATCCACTAGAAACTAAGCAGGGGGTTTTTAAAACCCTCATCAAGTCTCGGTTCTACCCTATTGGTTATGGATAGGACCAATGGATATATTGGAATCACTTTAGAGGATTTGTTGGCATCACTTCGAGTAGAGGCAAAGACAGAGTGTGAAAGAGTACACCATCGAGTTCATTAAAATGGTGATTATGATGGGCATATCTCCCCAAAACCCAAATGTACTCCTTAAGTATCATGGGGGTCTACATAGCCATATATAGAAACAAGTGATGCTCTTAAAACCTAGGGACATTGATGAGGCTTATCTGCTAGCATAATACATCGAGAACATAGTCCACAAGAAAGGAAATCCAAGTGGTTCTAAATAGAAAGATCACCAAGATGCTTCCAAGGAGGGGAAGAAGAAATGGAAAGGAAAGACAAGAAAATGGTATCTACTACACATCAGTGAATTGATCCAAAAAACCACTACAACCATTCTAATATCGATGTCATGCCAATGATAAGTGTTGGAAGCTATATCTAGAGATAAATCCAAAAAACAGTAAGAAGGATGCCAAGAAGAAAAATTTGCTAGGCATGGATTTGGGAAACCTAGTAGAGAGTAGCTCGGATGTGGATGAGAATATTTTCTACACTTAAATGCAAAAGGAGGTGAATATGAGTATCCCTCATCGTAGGGAAGAGAATGATATGAAAAAACTCTTCTATATTAAGATCTAGGTTAAAAAAAACAAGGTGGGTGTTGTATTTGATTCCAATTCATAGACCAACCTCGTAGTGAGTGAGTTCATTAGGAAGCTTGGATTAGAAGTGCATGATCATCATATCCTATATCTATTGGGATTTGTAAATAAGGATGTAGAACTCAAGGTCACTAAACATTGTAAGATCAAATTTTCTAGAAGTTCATTTTTTGTTGATAAAGTGGAGTTAGATGGAATTCCCCTTGATGTGCATGGTGAAGAGTTTGGAAGCCCCTACATGTATATGAGGGATGCAATATTCATGAGGAGAGAAACCCAGTACCACCTAATGAAGGATGGGAAGAATTCCATCATTAATGCACACAAATGAAAATAAAATATCTCTTTGGTAACTGCTAACCAAGTTAAAAATTTGATCAGTTCTATAAGAAGATTTTTATTTCTTTTCTTAAGAGAGAATTAGCGAGGGGATGAATCAATCATTAAAGGAAATTTTCTCCAAAAATGGGCCTCCTAAGGAAATTATAAAAGAATATGCTATGTGTGTCACATCAAAGTCATGTATACCACACCACACTGCCATATAAACTAGGTTGATCTAGAATTACAAGATCATAGTTAAAAATAATAATGAAAAGCTTAGATTATTATGCATAAATAATAAATGATAATAAATATTGTACAATAAATAATTACTATTAATATATAATATGTAAATAGAATAAACAATGGGTAAAATCACGAATCTAGGTAACACTTTTGTGAGAATCGGGTCGTGGAAATTGCTAATGGCATGTTTTCAGCTGAACCCTTGAATTTTTTATCCAAAATAGTTTTCGGTTGAAAGTTAAATATAACAACATCATTGAAAAATATAACACAAATTTTAAATCTAACAACAATTTTTCATCAAAACTAACTTTCGGCCAAAAAATACTAACTTTCAACCGAACTAATAGTTTGACCGAAAGCCTATAACTATGGCACTTTTCATAAAAGTGTGTGTTCACTTCAACTTACTCCAACTTGGGGAGGAGCGGTCTCCTTAAAATGTTGTGAGTCTGGTTTTGGAACTAGTACCAACGTTTTCGAAATTAAATATACTTTATTTTTATACAATTTGTATTCAATTTAATCGTTTTTAAGTAATTTTATAAAAAAAAATGTTTGCATATTATTTTTAGACGACACAATGATTCAGTAAAATGAAAAATCAATATCTGCAATAATACAAAGTCAAAATTTATGAAAATTTTATATAATGGAATCTCTCATTGTCCTATTCAAAAGGGTACTTTTAGATTTTACTTTTAAATAAAAAAATAAGACAGATAAATGGTGTCAATCTAAATGTGTTTAAAATTCGAAACTTTTTCAGATTGGTCAAATTCAAAAATTTGTAGTAATTATAATATTCATATGTTGTCTTCAAAACTATAGTCATACTTTAATAGATTTTGTTTGGATTGTTGCAGCATATTTCATTTTTCATAATCAAAAGTTTAATAATGAGTAAATGGGTGTCAACAAACATAACTCATTATTAGTTCCTTCATTTTTAAGGAACATAGTATCAAATAATTACTAAAATGTCATATCAAATGTCAATAAAACAATTTCAAAAAATAATCAATAGAAAGCTAACAAAATTCATGACAAGTTTGTTTTTCACTATAAAGTGAAATTCTAAATAAAAAATTTATTTTTATTTACTGAAAGTTGAAAAACTTCTAAAAATATAATTTATTTTCTCAAAAAACAAGAAAAATAGACACCCAAATTCATGATTTTACCCTAATATATTATCAATATATTATAATAATGCATAATATAGTCATAATATAATAATATATTATATAATACTAATATAATATGAATTAATATCTATAATATAATAATATTATGAATGAATGTGAATGTGGCAACATTAAAACAAATGTATAATATGATATAATAATATTAAATATATAATATAGTCATAACATAATATGAATTAATTGGAGGGTGATGGACTCTGCGGTTGTTATCTCAATTGTGGTCCGCGATTACGGTTAGTCGCATACAGTCCACAGTCTTCACCCCGAACTTGGCAATCAGGTCTTAAGCGTGGTGTTTTGCTCGAAGGTCCTCAGGCGATTTTTTCTCGGTTTATATTTTTCCAGTGCGGTGTTGTAGCTTCTACGGTGTTTCCCCCTCAGTTTTTGGCTTGGAAAAAGAGCAGCAAACATGGAGATACGGGGAGCCATCATGGAGAAGTTACCAAACTACGTGGCCACTAGAGGGGAACAACAAAGCGGGGAAGATTTTTGGTTGGAAATGGGTGGAGGTATGGGGTTTCACATGGAGGAGGAAACCTCTATTAGTCAGGCTTTGCACCCGACTCCTGACAAAGAAACTCCTTCACTTTTTGCTAAGTCAATACAACACTCCCTTTTTTCGCCTGCTTTGAGGAATGAGAGTTTTGAAGGTTGCTTCGGGGCTTTCCTGGAGTTTTTGGCCTCTGGTCACCTAGACTTAGAAGGAGGAATTCCTCCCTCTCTTAGCCCTCTAGATTATTTAGATTTCGAATGGATCTCACATACAGAAGGAGGTTTTATCCTCTCTCTACCCCTTTCTAGTCAGGAGGATGTAGGATATGGGTTAAAACTATGTGGGTCAAAGGCCTGCCCAGAAACAGGTGTGGAACATGGTAGATCGGAGATCCTTTGCTCACGACTCACTGGCTATCCGGTGGACCTGACCAAGATTAAATCCTCCAAGGGATTTATTTTGGCGCTCCTTGACATTGAAGAAAAATAGGGTTTCATCTTGGACACAGGGGGTTTCACACCATCAACACAAAGGACTACATCCTTCTCGGAAGGTCCCTGGGAACAAAGGAGAAAATTCAGTGTTGGGTAGAGACAGAAGAGGAAAGGTTTAAAAACCAAAGAAAAAGTGGGGAATCTCGTGATCGGGGAAGAGGTAGGTATGAATCATGTTATTCAAATGGAAAACCATACCCTAGTCGGGAGGGCTAGCAGCATATCCTTTGCACACAAATCCATCATTAACTGGGCACATACCGCTTGGAAAGAGCATCTTGGCTACGTCCCATAGATCATTTAATTAAACAAGAACTGGCTTGATTTCAACTTCCTTCAACCAGATCATGCAAAATGGGTTCTGAGCAAAAAATGGAGTGTCAACAATTCCCCTCTTTTCTTAAAACCTTGGAACCCCCTTTTTTATGCCAACAGAGAAAAATTGGATAAAATCCCAGTTTGGGTCCGTCTTCCAACATTGTCGCTACAGTTTTGGACCTTGGAATACTTCAAAACCATAGGAAATCTCTTGGGGGATTTCTTAGAAGTGGATTTATCCTTTGAAGAAACAAAAAAAGGAAAGTAACAAGGATTTTAGTCAATTTGAATGTTAGAGAAGGACTAGATGAAGAAATTGATTTAAGTTGGGGAAGCTATACTCACTCACATATTTTGGATTATGAAAATGTCTTGTTTAGATGCCAAAGATGCCATCAGTATGGGCACTTGGTGATGACTTTCCATCTTCCTTTAAGAAGTAGAGGAAGAACTTACTACAGTGACAAGGGGAAGAGAGTGATTCAGGAAGAGGAAAGCAGACATATAAGTGATATTGTTGATGAATCACAAGATTCAGTGGACTTAAAGAGGCTTTCAATTGCTCCCAAAGAAGTTCGTCGCCAAGGATTCCTTGATACTCTTGTTGGACAAGCGGTGGAAGGATCTGAACCTACAAGCCTTATCAAACACGACTTGGGAAACACAAGGAATCTGGTCACGACTAATCCTTTAACCCTTTCTCCTCCTATTACTGTCTTAATTAAAAAATCTTACTCTAGAAGGAAATGAGTGGATGGAGGCTCTCAAAACTTTTTCCATAGATACTGGACCCCTCCATAGACCGAGAGAGGCTTGGACCCTTTCAAGACGGGTTTCCCTTCAGGTGATCCAACTTCCCCAAAGCGACTATGTTGTGTAGAAGATGACTCTTCTTCATCCTCACTTTCCACCAAGACTACAGAAACTCGTTATTTTCTTATATCCCATAAGGAAACCAAACCCTTGGGAGGGATGGAAAAGGAAGTGATCACGTATTTTGATAGAGGAGGTTGTGGGAGAAAACCATTGATGTCAAAAGCTCAATCCAAATCCAGGATACACCTTTTGGCCGGAAAACAACAATCGATTGAAAGGGAACTTAGAGTAGTGAGGCCCTAGGTAAAGGTTCCAGGATGAAGTGCATGTCTTTCAACTGCAGGGGTTTGGCAGGTGCCCTCAAAAAGCCATCCTTAAAAAGGGTGATTTCTTCGGAACACCCTGACATTTTACTTTTACAAGAAACCCTGGGAGAAGGTGAAGAGGTAAAATCTTGTCTGGAGTAACTACTTCCTGGTTGGAAATTTGAAACTCTGGATGCCTTGGGAAGATCAGGGGGTTTGGAAATAAGATGGAGCACCCAGAAAATTCAAGTCATAAATACCTGGGGTATGGACTCTGGACTAGGAATTACTGTTATGGCTCCGGAGTTAAGGGAATATCTACATAATATAAATCTCTATGGTCCTTATCAGAACATAAAACCTTATCAGGACTCTCTTTTTTCTAAATCCTTTCTAAAAGATAATTTGGTGATCTTAGGGGGAGATTTAAACCTCTCTCTAGGACCTTCTTAAGTGTGGGGGGAACTTGCTAGAACTGACCCTCTGGCAGATTATTTCAGTCAAAAATTTGTTGAATGAAAACTAACCGACCTAGACCCCATCTTGCTCAAACCAACCTGGAGAAATAATAGGGTAGGGGATGATGGAGCTGCTAAAAGGTTGGATTGCTTTCTGATAGTTGATTCCCTTCTGGAAAAACAACTAACTTTAAAACAATGGATTGGATATGGTGGTATCTCTGATCATTACCTAGTCTTCTTGGAATACAGACATGGATCAAAGAATCCAGCTAGTCCTTTTAAATTTAACAAGACTTGGATGGAATATGACTCTTTTATTAAACTTGTAAAAGAGAATTGGATACCCTACCACCAGGACAGAAATCAGACGACAGCCTTTCAGTTGGAAAAAAATCTGAAAAGGATCAAAGAGGTAGTAAAACCCTGGGCCTTCCAAAAAATAAAAAATGAGGACAAGGAACTAAAACAAATTGAACTGGAGCTACAAATATTTTTTGAAGAAGAAGGGGGAGTTTTCTACTCTGAGTCAAAAATTACACTACTATATCTGGAGAAGAAAAGAAACAAATTACTCAAGGAAAAGGAAGAATCATGGAGACTAAAAAGAAGATCTATCTGGATGGAAAGTGGAGAGGAGAATACAAAGTTTATTCAATCATTTTCTAAAGGAATAAGGAATGTCAATACCATTTGGAAGCTGAAGGAATATGCGGGAAATCTGGAAAACACCTTTGAAGGTATGTCAAGGGTGGGGAAAAATTACTTTCAAAATATTTTCAAAGTAGAAAATCAAGCATCCATAGAAGAAGTGGTCCAAATGGCTCAACTTTTTCCTAGATTTTTAGATGAAGCAGACAATCGACTACTGATGGAAGAAGTAACGGAAAAATAACTATGATAAGTTCTACACATCTTTCAAAAAGACAAAAACCCAGGTCTAGATGGTTGGACTATCGAATTCTTTCTGGGTTTTTATGAGATTCTGGGACAGGATTTGTTAAATATGGTAGAGGACACTAGGACATCGGGACGAATACCACAAAGTCTAAACTCTAATTTTTTAGCACTGATTCCAAAAACAGATAATCTTGAGACCTTGGATGACTTTTTCCCAATCTCACTTTGTAATTGTGTCTATAAATCTATCTCAAAAGTAATTGCAATAAGAGTGAAAAGAATACTCTCAGAAAAAATCTCGAGAGAACAGTTTGGATTCTTGGAAGGAAGAAAAATTCATGAAGCCATAGGAATAGCACAAGAAGGTATTCACAGTATGAAGACAAGGAAATTAAAAGGTGCAGTGCTAAAAATTGATCTCTCCAAAGCCTATGACAGAGTAACTTGGATTTTTATTCTCTTATTACTTACACATTTGGGTTTTGCAGTCCCTTTCATGAATTGGGTCATGAATTGTCTCACTACAACCTCTTTGTTTGTGCTTATTAATGGCCCAACCTCATCCTTTTTTCTTTCAGAAAGAGGCTTAGGACAGGGATGTTCGTTATCACCTCTACTTTTCCTCTTAGTTGTTGAAGGACTTAGCAGAGCTATTTCGGAAGCAAAACTACTGGGATCTTTCTCCAAAATAAAAATCTCGCAAGCTCTACACCTTACTCACCTTCTCTTTGTGGACGATGTATTAATTTTCAGTGGAGGATCCAGAAGGGAGGCATAGACTTTAAGGAAAATACTTATTCTTTTCTCCAAAGCAACAGGAATGAAAATTAATGAAGGAAAATTGCCCCTCACTACAAATTTACTCTCTAAAGAATAAGGTCAAACTCTTAAGCTTTACTTCCCCTTTGAGGAAAAGAAACTAGACGATGGAATAAAGTACTTGGGTTTTTTATTAAAACCAAATGACTACAGAAAAGAAGATTGGAAGTGGCTACTAATGAAAATGGATAAAAGACTAAACACCTAGAGCCATAGGTGTCTCTCACGCACGGGTAGACTGGTTTTGGTCAAGTCATTTTTGGAAGCTATCCCAGTTTACTAGATGTCCCTCTCTTGGATCCCAAAAGGAATACTGGAAGCAGCAAGAAAACTCACCTCCAAATTTCTTTGGAGTGGTAAAAAGGAATCACATGTAATCCCATGGGTCCATTGGGAAAAGATTGTTGTTCCAAAGGCTCTTGGAGGATGGGGCCTGGAAAATATTTTCCTCTTCTCCAAATATCTAGTGGCTAAGGGAGGTTGGTGTATTCTAAACTCCACCAGTTTGTGGACTAAGGTAGTAGTGCAAAAATATATTGAGTCGAGTCCTTTAGACACATGGATCAGAAGTTCACAAAAATCTATAAAAGGTGCCCCGGTGATTTGGAAAGTGATTATAAACACTTTCCCGATCATAGAAAATGGACTGTATTGGAAGATAGGTAATGGCCAACGTTTCAGACTTGGAAAAGATACTTGGTCGGGAAATGAAAGACAACATATACTCTCTGATCATATTCTCCATCATTTGAGCACAATGGGTATTGAATCTTTAAAAACCTTGTTGATCCAAGACTTACCACTTTATGGTCACAAGGTTGGAAGGAAACAAACGGGTTGGGATTAGGTGACGTTGAAGTAATTGAATTGGAAAGGTACATAAATATGCTAAAGGTATCCCATATCAGGCTCAGGGATTGTGAGCATGAACTGATTTGGGACATGGAACCTTCAGGGATCTACACACCAAAGTTGGGATACCTAAAATTAAACTCGGACTTGGCACAAAAAGAGAATGTATGGTGGTGGGGAAAGCTTTGGAAGCTAAATTGTCCAGCCAAAACAAGATTATTTATGTGTAATGTCTTAAACAACAAAGTACCGACCTGGGATATTCTACAGAAAAGAAATTTCTCTGGTCCAGGATGTTGTACTCTCTACAAATCTGAAGGAGAGTCTACATTACATCTCTTTATAAATTTTCGTTATACCATCAAAGTGTGGACTGAAGTTTCCAGACTTCTAGACATACATTGCAGTTGGTTGGGACAAGATCTGGAACAAGCTTGGAAATTTTTGTGGACATCCAGATTTACAAGAGCCTTAGAGCGTTACCACCTTTGATCATTTTGGGAGATTGGCTGGTACAAAACTCTCTTATCTTCAAAGGATTTCCTTCAACACTGGATATCATAGCGGCTAAGATTTTATCCATATTGTCCTCTTTTCCCACCCAGAAGATTAGAGTCAAAACTAGACAGTCACAGGAGGTTGAGATTGACAAATATTCTCCCTGGGGTTTTTTTTATGGGGCTTCACAACACAATCATTGTGGGCGAGGAGGAATCCTCTACTTATCATACTCCCACTATTAATCTATTACATTTGGCCTTGGGATGGGATCGAACAATTATTCTGAACTTTTGAGCCTCAAACTTCTCATTTCCTTTGCCATTGAAAAGGGTTGTCACTCCTTAAATGTTTTTGAGGACTCTTTAAATGTCATAAATTGTATAAGAGGCATACAAAGATGCACAAACACAAGACTTTCTACCTTAGTGGAAGATAGTTTTCATTTACGAACATCTTTTGACTCACTTATTTTCCAACATGTCTACAGGGAGAACAATAAAGAAGCGGACCAGAGGTTGAAAGAGGGGATTCATCTGGCTATGGGCCAATGGAAAGTAACAGAATATCCAAATGAACAATCCCAATAATATTTGCACCAACCTTTTTTGGACTGATCTCATTTTACAGTCTCAATACAGATTCTAAAGATCATTTTTGTATACAAGTTGTAATGAATCCATATGAACACTATGCACAAATAGTCCAACTTAGGGACTTGCTGAGCTACATACAGTGGCATTTGAACAAAGAATCCTTAAAGGGATCAAAAGACTTTTTGAAAGAACAACTATAGAAACATAACTCGAGCTACAACAGTAGAAATCAGTCTATAGACTCCAATGTAACAGGAACACACCAAGAGGTGTATATGCAAAATGTAATTTTGTTCTCAAATGATGAAATAAAATTACACTTTTTTTCTTTGGAAAAAAAAAACATAATATGAATTAATTATCCCCCGAGTTGTAGGGAACTCGGTGATGGAGTGTACTATTAAGGCACTATGTTATGTGAATTCATCGGTTCGAAACCCCAACTTACCTTGTGTTTCACGTATGGGGCATCATGAGCACACCTGGAGGTTATATAAGTAGCAGTCGGATAACACGATCTTGTGTCACGCAAGTATGTGCCCAACTAGTTACTATGAATTAACTAATACAAAAAAACTACATGATACTAAATCAATAAGTATAATACAACTTTATAACTAGTAATTAAATATTATATAATTATATAATATTAAAAATTAATAACTATATAATACAATATAAATATATAATGATATAATAATGACAATACATTATTAATATATAATGGAAGCATACATCGTTATTGATAAAAATTAATAATGATAATATAATAAATAAATGATAATAGATATCATACAATAAATAATGAAATTAATAATAATATAAAATATTCCATATTGAATATTTCAAAGATATTGAACATATTCCGAGACGATCTCACCAAGATATTAACTAAGTTGAGGTGTACATATGGTTAAATATTGTCAAATAAAAACATGACACATAATCATCCTTGACTTTATATGTCTGACTCAACCATTATGGTTGACTCAATTCTTTGAAATTTTGTTGGTTATTGATTTTCCAACTCAACAAGCACGATTTTTCTTATCAGGCCCATTTTTGGGTCAAATTCCCTCTAATGAAGAGTAAAGGAATCCCTAGAGTGATGTACCAAAGAGCAGAAACACCAATCGTAGGAGTTGTTTCAATCATATAGAGAAGTGTTATAGGATCCTAAAGGGTTACCACCTAAGAGGGAAGTGGAGCATGAGATATAGTTGTTTCCTGACTCCTCATTACCAAATATTGGGTTGTATAAATAGTATGTTCTAAAAGAAGACGAAGTGAAAAAATAATTCTAGTGGTTGTTATACTGAGAAGTAATTTGACCAAGAACCTGACCTTGTGATTCACCTACAATCATAGTACCCAACAAGAATGGTACTTGGTGAATGTGTATCAACTACGAAGCTTTGAATAAGATCACACTCAAGAATCAGTACCCTCTGCCCAAGATCGATGATTTGTTAGATCGGTTGCATCATTTCAAGTACTTCACTAAGTTTTATCTTAAATCGAGATACAACCAGGTAACGTTAGAAGACAGTTGGAAGACTACATTCAAGACAAGGCAAGGTTTTTATGAATGGTTGGTCATGCCATTTGGTTAATGTAATGCACCATATACATTTATGTGATTGATGAATGATGTATTGCATCCCTATTTAGATTCATTTGTAATAGTGTATTTGGATGAAATATCGGTCTATATCTCACACTGGGAAGACCATATATCACATCTCATGTAGGTGTTAGAGACTCTAAAAAAGAATTAGTTGTTGGCTAACCTTAATAAATGTGATTTTCCTCAGTAGTCATTGGTGTATTTGGGGTATGTGATTGGTATAGGGGAACTCAAGATAGATCTTATGAATATGGAGGTCATTCTCAAGTGGCCAATTCACACTAATGTCACTGACGTTAGGAGCTTTGTCGGGGCATCAAAGTACCTACAAAAGTTTATGTCATCCTTTTTAGTAGTATTTGTTCCACTTCATACCATAACATCTAGGGGTAAGAGTTTCCAGTGGGGAAAGAATTAGCATAAAGATTTCGATGAGATGAAATGGAAGATCAGTGAAGTATTGATTCTTTCATTTCCTAACTTATGAGAGACTTTTAAAGAGGATACATATCCAAGTGGATATTCTATGCGAGCACTCTTGATGCGGGGACATAAGTCAGTATGCTATCATTCTAAAATGTTTCCCTAAACTACCCTGCATATGATAAGGAAATATATTCCCATGTTCAATATGTTAAGAATTTGAAGCATTATCTATTGGTAAAGGAAACCATTATCCACATTGATCTCCAGGGATTGTAGTATTTGTAGGCCCAAAGTGAGCTTTGGGAAACTAAACATTACAAGTCGATGGGGTTTTTTCAGCAATTTCATCTAGTCATCAAATATAGGAAGAGAAGCACTGATAAGTTGGCATACATGCTTTCAAGGCCATCCACATCCAACATTACATATTTGGAAACTCTTATGCACATGGATCATTTTACCCATTATGCATACAAAGAAGCATGCATGGAATATGAGGACTTTAAATAGGTCTTCCAACGGCTATAGGGACAAATTTGTGTAGAATAAGAGGATAGTAAGGTTGAATATCATTTAGAATGGGTTGCTCTACAAGATAGAAAATATTTATCCCCCTTAATATGAAATATTGCATATTATCAGATTGTCTCACAGCTCCAAGGTTGCAGGAAATTTTAGTGTTTGGAAGACGGTTACCAACTTACAAAGATATGTGTATTGGCTCAAAATGAAATAAGATGTAGCTCGATATTTTAGAGGATACATACTTTGTTGTACTAGTAGGCCCAATAGTAGAAAGAAAAGTTTATACCATCCCTTACATGTACCCACTCGACCATGGGAAATAATTTCCATAGATTTTGTGTGTGATATTCCAACAACTAGGAAAGGACATGGTTATCTATTTGTGGTAGTTGACATGTTGAGCAAGATGTGTGTTCATATGCCTTGTAAAAATACCATCATAGGACAATAAGTAGCAAATGTGTTCTTTGAATAAGTTTGGGTGCACTTTGGGATACCAAGGAGCATCATCTAAGACAGAGATACCAGATTTCTCAATGCCTTTTGACTACACTTATGGAAAATTTGGACACCAAGTTGAAGATATATGAAAATTTCCATCTACATACAAATGGGTTCACAAAAGTAGTCAATAGGATATCTTTTTATCTTTTGAGGGTTTACAATCAAAATCATCCAAAGACCTGGGATGAAAATATGATTTATACTCAACACTCTTATGACAAAGTGGTCCACACTTATACCAATAAGTCCCCTTTTGAAAAATTCTTTGGGTATTTGTTGTCTTCACCCTTGGATGTTGTATATGGACATCAAGGAGGGGTGGGGGGAGAAATCATAGGAGAAGCATTGAAAGTGGAGAAATTTGTTGAAAATATTAGGTAGATCCATTTGCAAGTACATAAGAATTTTAAGAAGTCACGGGAAAGGTACAAGTCCTGACATGATCAACACGTAATTAAGAAAACATTCAAGGTGGGAGATAGATTTTGATTACAGTTGAAAAAATAAAGGATACTGAGAGGTAAGAAGATCAAGACAAAGTTTGATTGCAGTTGAATAAAGAAAGGATACATGGTCTTTATAAGAATATCAAGACAGAGTTTGGCAGCTGAACAAAGAAAGGATACAAGGTCCTTGTAAGAATATCAAGGCTCTACGGTATGTTCCTTTTGGAGTATATGAGAAGGTGGATGATAATTCCTATAGATACATAGTACCCCCATATATGTGCATTGAAGCAATAATGAATGTGGAAAATTTGAAACTATGTGAACCTTCCATGTTGGATCTGAAAAATGAGGAGAAGGTCCTTCCGACTATAGAGTATTTACCACCAAAATCTCAAGAGGAATTGGAAAAAGATATAATTTTATAGAATAAATACAGAACTACCTGATAGGTGCACCATGACCTCTATAATATGGGTTTGAAAGGAAAATTTCCAAGCAAGGAAAAATGGTACTGCAAGGATAAGGTAGAGGAAAATTTTCCTCACCTCATTAAGTAAAATATTTTGTTAGAATATTGAGACATATGAATAAGAATACAACAATATTAAACAAAAGAGCCTTACTAGACTATCCTCCTATCCATATAACAACAACATTTAATCATAATAATAAAGAGACAAGAGAAAAGACTACACCAAATATACGTGGTAAAACCTCAATGTGGGGAAACATCCACATGAAGGTATTGTCTTCTTTATTCTCAAAAATCTCCAATATTACACTTGATCACTCACACATCACACTCCATCTTCACATCATTGCAATGTATATGATCACTATGTGATCCTTGATTTCAATGTATCTCATGGGTCTCTCTTACCTCTATTATATACTAAGAGGTATGGAGGAATTACATCCCAAAATACATGTGGGATAAATGCTATTTCACCTCTTTATATAATGAATGGTAACAATATTATATTACTTCATGATGCATGTGGAATAACTCTTTTACATAATAGACATTATTACCTTCCAAATTAATACATTCCAACAATACCACACAAGTCATCATTATATATTCCAACAATACCCTTTAATGATGACTAAGGAGAAGAAACACTTATTAAGGAAGATGGAATTACAATACCTTCCAACATTCCCCACAAGAATAAGAAACACAATTCCTTCCATAGGAAGATGGAATTACATTAACATCCCCCCTTAAAGACAACTTCCATAATTTCTCATAATATGTGAATAAGAACACACTTTGTCTCATGGGTTTGATGAACATAACAACTACTTCTCATTGAATCATGAAATTGCACCTAAACCAAGTCGTACAATGAACTCTTGTAGAACACCACAATAGTGTACAAAAACCTCAAATGGCCAATACAACAGAACATCTGGCTAGCATACAGTCATCACAACCATAACTCAACTGATAGTTGAAAAAACTCTTGCAGAACACCACAACAGTGTATAGAAACCTTAAATGGTCAATACAACATAACATGTGGCAAGTACATAGTTGTCCCTACCAAGTTGACGGGTGTAATAATACTGCAGTGGACCATATTACAAGTACAAGAACCCCGAATTTATACATCAAAATTTTTCTAGCAGGCAGTCTTCACAACCAAGAACTCTATTGAAGATTATATTGCAAGTACAAGATCCCAATGGTCTATCCATTAAAAAATGAGCCCCAAAAATAATCATCGTGACTTTACAGTAAAACATGCCACTTCATTACATTACATTATAAATGAAATATGGTGAAATGAAATGGACTTTCATTAAATTACATTACATTCCCCTTGATCACAACTTCAACATCCTAGATAAAGTGGCAAATAGTTTCAAAATTTGTTGTTGTCAAGGATAATATGAAGAGAGGAACAATGTAGGAAGCCATTACAAAAACAATCATATCCTCAATAAAGTGCAAGAAGAAGACACTTGCAACTATCAAGAATCAATGTTGAATGAAACTATCAATATGTTTAGAAACTCAAGATAGGAACAATCTACATAACCAAGCTATCCCACAAATCTTCAAAAAAAATCCTTGTGGATAAAGTGAAGCAAATAGAAATCTAATCCTAGATATGAGCAAAGAGAGAGAAATTGACTGTAAATCATGGTCGTACAAGCGTGGTCTATGTGAAGAGAGGTAGATCAGCTCAAAAACTCTCAGATCTTCCCCAAGCAAGAAAATCAACCTAGATCATCCATTTTAATCAATAGATCAACCCCTTAGAAAACAAAATAGCCTATCAAACTAACCAATCGCTACAAAATACGGTCGTACAAGTCAGATATGAAGGAAAATCGACCTCTTAGATCAATGAATAGACCTTTTGCAATAGGAAATCATCCCTCCCAAGAGACAAATCAAACCTTTGATGAGAAAATTGACTTGAACACCTCCAAATTTGTCCAAAAAAATAAATTTTTACATCAAAAAACAAATCTGTATGGTTCGTGGAGAGGAAAAGGATAGGTTGGTTGGCTAGGAAACGAAAAACCGCACCTCACAAAAAAACTTTCACCCAAAACGGCCTCCTGGATCAAAATATATTAGCTTCAAATGAAAAAATAGGTTCAGTAAGAAAAACATGCTTGGTGAATTACCAAACCTAAAAGTGCCCAAAAAACTTTAGGTTAAAAAAAATAAAAAATCCTAGGATAAGCACCTAGGCTAATTAATTTAATTTTGAGCAAACAGAATCCAAATTTAATGAACCAATACTCGATTTTAGATGATTTATTTATTCCATAGACAATGGTGAGGTCATAGATTTAAAAATATGCACATAAATGTGAGAAATATTAAAAACAAGCGTTAGGGTTTTGAGAAAAAAAAAATCAATCTTGTAGCAAAATGCTCAAATCTAAAGAGAAGCCTTAATGTCTACTATATCTAACTACAAAACTACAAATGAAGGAGAGCCCAAAAAAACGTGTTGTTATGTAAAACAAATAACAAAAAATTACTAAAGGAGGTAGAGGATAGTAACATGGCTCTGATACCATGTTAGAATATTAAGACATATGAATAAACATACAACAATATTAAATAGAAGAGTCTTACTACACTATCCTCCTATCCATATAACAATAACATTTAATCATAATAAGAAAGAGACAAGAGAAAAACGTCCACGAGAAGGTATTGTCTTCTTTATTCTTCATAAATCTCCAATCTTACACTTGAGCTCCCACACATCACACTCCATCGTCACATCATTCCAATGTATATGTTCACTATGTGATCCTTCATTTCAGTGTATCTCATGGTTCTCTCTTACGTCTATTATATACCAAGAGGTATGGAGGAATTACATCCGAAAATACATATGGGATAAATATAATTTTACCTCTTTATATAATGAATGGTAACGAGAGTATATTACTTCATAAGAGTAGGTATTATTACCTTCCAAATTAATATTACATAAGAGTAGGTATTATTACCTTCCAAATTAATATATTCCAACAATACCACACAAGTCATCCTTGCATATTCCAACAGATTTTCAGGACCAAAAGCCTCCCAAATGGAAGGAGAGATGGTGCAGTTTACACCACCAAATGGTAATGAATTTTGAGTTTTAATCCAAAAAGTCTTTTTCCATTGTGAGAAACATTTTTATCATAAGGTTCTCTCCAAAAATGGTATGCAAATTTTTTGCTTGACCTTAATCATGCCCCTTTAGATGTGATATTAAAGAAAATCAAAGGAACCTAGTGTCAACTTTTGGGAAGTATTTGAAGCATGTCATATGTAGATGGTGTATCCACCTATGGATAATGTAGATTATGTCGATATAAAAATTGTGACAAGAAGGCCATATAATCCTATAAAATTCAAAATAAGGACTAGATCTTATAAAAGGAATGAGCACAATATCTATAGAAACATTTCATGAGAGTGCATTCTATTGGCACCCAAGTTTTTGGGTCAGTTATGTGTGCACACAAATTAGCACTGTGCGTGCATGATAGTGTTGTGCAATGCAAGGAGAATCAACAGTTGCATCGAACAAAGGAATAAGGTGCATGTGTTAACCAATTTTTGTATTGCACGCAGAAGATATAGAGATACTACATGCATATAGAATATCTTCCTGAATGATGAATCAAGACAACCCGAGGGATCGTGGGAAAAACTATGGATGAGTTGGAAAGTTAGTAAGGATTTCCACACTCCAAAGAAGATGTGTGGGTTGAATGCAGACAAAAGAAGCATGTGAAAATAGTGATCACTAGAGAGAGTGGAGCAGAGAAGAAAGAGACAGGATGCTAGAGAAAAAGAGGAGCGGACAAAGTCGAGTGAAGAAGGAGAACAATCTAGTTTTGGAGAAGTTTGAATGAGTTTTGTCTAAATTTTGTATCAGTTTTGTATGAGTCTTATGGAAGTCTTCAAGAGAGTTTATATTGGAGTCAGTTCTGTGTAGAGGATGAGAATATAGCACATAGTGCAGTGTAAAGCAACATATGTTGAAGGGATCAAAGTGCAAAGCGCAATTCTATTTGTTGTGATTTTGTTTATGTATGGGTTCTGAGATTTAATGATTATAATGAAAATCCATATCGCTCTCTACCATTCAATATGTGTTATGAGTTGAATGTATGCCTCTGTGTTAATGATTAATGTGTATTCCTATGTTAATGGATTATGACTGAATGAATGAATGAAATCCTGAGAGTTTTCCTTGAATGGGTCATCTCTTCATATCTGACACAAGACCAAATGGTATTTTTCATTCTCATGGCATCTCAGGTGAGACATTCTTCATTCCTCGATTGAAGATTGAATATGTTGGCGCATTATGTTTTTGTTGGTCAACCCTTGATGAATCTTGGGTATTAAACACCCCAATGTTAGGATGGACGTGCATAAATCCATCCACCAAATGGTTTTGTTGTCAAGACCTGGAGGTTTTGTATTACATGGTGAAGGGAAAGAATGAGGTGGAATCCATCTTGGGAAGAAATACAAGATTTTTTATCTACGAAAGAAGATGAGTTTTCACAATGAGAGACCAAGGGTATGATAATCAAATTTGAACATTGGAAAGAGGGGTATATTTACAAAAAATTGCATGAGATTTTCTTTGATGAGTTTTCATGTTTGTTGTATGAATGAATGAAGAGGCAGACATCCTATAAAAATTCCTCTAAGAGTTCAAGAACCATTGGCATGGGACCAAAAGATGGTCGATAGAATAAAATATTTGGTAATAAGTGGGCTCAAGCAATCAAATTTTGGTTCGCCCAAGTAAAGGAAGGATTCATTGTTGAGTTCACCATCAAATACAATGATTCTTTAAGCGAGGCGAAAATAAATTTTTTTGAAGGCCCACAGAAGAGGTTGTTGGAACAGTCCCTATGTGGATAAAGATGGTGTTCGTAGAGAAGGGGCTGATGTGCATGGAGTTGGATATGCTAGCTAAAGAAGGGGGTGGAGAGAGAGAGAGAGAGAGAGAGAGAGAGAGGATGGACCCAATAGAGAGGATCCAAAATATGTTGAGATGAGGTGAGAGGAGAATGGACCTGGAAGAGAAAAGGAGAGAAAGAGCTAAGAGATACACAAGAAGAGTGGAGCTAAGGAGGAAATACTAATAGAGGAGTGGAAAGAAGATGTCAAGGGGTGAAATATGAGGGGTTAGACCCAAAATGAAGAGGAAGGAGATCGCACTGGGAGGATGTGCGGGAGAGAGTGTTGTGCCAGAGAGGACCATAGAATTAGATAGATCATCGAAGAGATGTGGCATTAGGAGTAAGGTATCAAGTGAAGATACTGGAATTAGTGGTAGTAGGGTTAGAGAGGACGAATTCATATCCCCTTGATTGTTGAGATATGCAGCAACATCAAAGGAAGATGAGGCGCAAAGTAGAGGCACTTACATAGTAGAATATGGCAAAGAACCCCTCTGAGAATGGGAAGAGACTTTAGCTATTTTGAATGGACTTGCACAACTGCGGGTAGGAATCTCTCTAGGATCCCTCACCAAATATGATGAGAGAATATGGAGGAACCCCCTCTTTGAACTACCCCCCTTGCACATTTATAACCAATAAGAAACAATAGCAGATAGCGTGGAGATAGGAGTAGAAGAAGATAGAGTAGAATAAGAAAGAGTAGAAGAAAGAAGAAGAGAAGATATGAGTGAACAAGAGGTCAAAGTCAACAATACTTCACAGAGAATAGTTTCGCTAGCAATATCACCAACACATAGTAGTCAGTCGGAAGGACACAACACTAGATTGAGGATGGTGAATTAAGATACAACACTCAGGCTACCTATGTTCCATGGAATGGGTAAAGATGATGTAGAACAAAAATGGTTTACATGTGAAGCCATATGGTCTATGAAGAGGATCACAGATGAAGCGTCGAAAATAACACAGTTAGAGACCACTTTCATAGATAGATCTCTGACATGGTATATGAAGTACAAGGTGAATACTCTTGCAGGACAGGATAGGTCCCTAACAAAGATTAAGAGAGATATGATTAGGTAGTTTCAGAAGCCTAAGTCAGAATCATAGTGCATCACAGAGATCAAATAGATCAAGCAATAGGCTAGAGAAACCGTATGGGACTATGACCAGTGATTCAAAATATTGTTGGATATGTTGACATTTCAAATCCAGGATGTTCAGCAGAGGGAGTGGTTCATTGCAAGACTAATACCCCATATATGAGTCTCACTCACTCAACAAAAGGTGACTACTCAAGCAGAGACTGTGGAGAATGAGATGTGCCTAGAAGTGACGCCAAGAGGTGGCAAGACATTAACAGCGATGGCGCAGGTGCAGTCCCAGTTTGCAAATCTCACAATGCAATTGCAATATATGGTGAAGGAAAATGTGGTGCATGAGAACATGTGGTGTACTACTTTCTAATTGGATGGTCACTGCAGGGATGAATATCCTATGTTGGGGAACTACCTAGCGATGGGTGCTCTGAATCCATTTCCAACTGGACCTTAGACCGAGTGGTGTGAGATTTGCATACAGTGGGGACATATCCCTTCCTGGTTCCCAATGCTACAGAAGTATCATAAGACTATGCATACTATGTTTTGTGAGTTCTGTAAATCCATGGGGAATGATGTGAATAATTACTGGTCACTTTAGTTGATGCAGTACCACATTCATGATGCCTTCCAAGTCTAGGAAGAATAGAAAGGTGGTGACCGTGGAGGCACAAATAGAGGTGGATACTAAGGAGGTCTAAGAGGAGGATATGGACAAGGAAGAGGATGAGGATATGGTTGAGGTGGAGGAATACCACCCACTTGTTTTAATTGTGG
>WSFP011443125.1:0-20402 GCA_009831015.1 Picea engelmannii | reverse complement strand
ACCCCTTGCACAACCTAAAGAACCCAAATAGAAACCGACAAACGCACAAACATATAGCAAAATCTATCTATAACACGTATCTACAGCATGCAAATTACATTCAAATGCTTAACCATGTGCAGACAATTCATGGGCAGGAAAAAATGCTCTTTGTTTTCATCTCCAAATGTCTATACCAATGTTTACAAATGTTGGATTGTAACAAGTTTCAGCTCTGTCTCCCCCGAGACCTCTCCACCTGAGAACTCCTCTCTCTTTCTCTTTCTACTATAATTCCCCCCCTTTACAAAATGAGGGCTCTCTCAAGCTTATCCTCCACCTCGCCATCTATGAGCTATCGCTATCACAGAGCGACTACATTACATAAATGGAAGTCGCATATCTAACTGATCTGGACTTAGCTGCAGGTAACCAATTAAGGAAACCTCAACCACTACCTGTAAAAAGGCGTGGTCTAGTCTTTATCATCCTTACAAAATTAAATTCAATTTCAAAAATTGGAAAACGAGAGGGTTGTGCCTCTCCTTTTCATGAATGCGCATTGTATGTGCTTGTTGGCTGGTGCTTATGATGAGTTGGAGCGATGTTAATTCATCAATAAACCTAGCGCAACTCCCTTTTTTTCCTTCACTCGCTAATCAATGACTTGAATGGTACCTCCCATCGAATGCTAGGGGTAATCTTCTTACCTCTTTCCCCCTGAACTGCAAAGGGGTCACACATAGAAAAATTAGACTAAATAGCTCAAGCTTACCCTCACAAGGAGATTCTTCCACCTCTTGCACAAGGTTGCAACCCAACTCACACAAGTAATATTAGCCAAACATTTTAACAACATTTCATTCATTAAACAATAGGGTACCTTCCCCCTTCCTCACCATTATTTTTATAATAAATTGCACCTTGACATTTGTCATCTCATGCACAATAAGATAACTTTTAATAATTTAATTAGAGATTATTCACCCCAACACATGTCATACTTTCCCCAATTTGCACATTCTTAATTCCTTTTTAATTTAAATAATTAAGCATTTTCCCTCACACCCACAATTAGTTCCTATATTTCCTCCTAGTTGTCCCTTAGTTCCCCAAATTATCTTTTATTATGTCCCCTAACTAATTTATTGTTGGAGTTTGAGGAGGACTCTACTTCTAGTTAAGATTAGAATCTAGATTAACTTAGGATTCATGTTGACTAGACATTTTCTCATGAAATGATTTTCTTTTAATTTAAAATTTTATTTTTATTAATTTCATGCACACATTGTGCACATGCCTAAATTTTATTCTCATTCTCTCTTCACTTGAACTTATTTAGTCTAAGATCCTTTACCCCATTTTACAATTTTATTTAGTCAAAACATCTAGGATTAAACTTTGTATGATGTTACTTAGTTTATAACTAAATAATAATTTGTACTCTCTTTTCTACAAGGTTTAAGTATTCAATTTATTTTCTAGCATACTCTAGATTTTTATTTACTCACATGTTTTCATGTGAAATTCCCTTCAAGATGCACCATTGTCCTCCAGGGGTGCCACTCGCCGTTGACTTAGCTTGGAAGTTATCTAATGCTTGGAGTCAATACTCCACTTGTCGACCTTATGTGAGACTAAGGGGTTACTAAGGAATAAGGGTTCCACCTTATTACGCGCTCCTCATAAATCCTCATGAACTACTATCTCAATCTTCCCTCATGACATTGTAAACCTCTCGGAACAAGCTAGTCGTTAACCTTCAATTCAGGTCACAACAAGAGTTCTAGTAGGTTGTGACAATGATGTTGCCACACCTCTATGTCATCCATCTAATATTTGTGTATGACCCCTTTACTCCATATGTGATTTGGATTAGCAAGTGTCACCATACCTATATCCACTCACAAATATAACATGAGTAACTCATATACATTAAATCCGTAACCAAAATGATCATATAACACATGAGTAATAAATCAAGTACTCATGTAATAAAATTCAATAGTCCACTTCTTGACTCAATATGGAGTCCAAGGAAGCCATTCAATGCCATCATCATCATCACCATATTACATTTCTTACACACTCGGTAAACCTCATCATAATACCTATCAATGATGTACATTATATAAATAGCATATCAATTTCAATTCTAAATCATAACATAAACATATAAACCAAACTAATAATCATAATGTATGATGTCTTAAACTGGATCACTTGCTTGCAAGTGTCCTCAATGTATAATTCAATGTATGAAATGTAATTAGTAGAACTGGATGTTACAAGGCCATAAAGAAACTTCTTGAGTCTACAAACCAAATATGAATCCTCTAACTTGGTATCAGAACTCATATCTGAAGTAGATTCTGAATGTACAGACTCATCATCTCAAACTGGAATTGGTGGAAGCACAAAATTACCTGTATATGGTTCATGTGGAGCATGTGAGAGAACTCCCTCAAAATGAACACTACGCTCAATGGTGAGATAGTATGTAGAGGGATCAATGAGTTTGTATCACTTCACACTGTCTAAGTATCCAACAAAGATACATGCAATACTCTGAGGATTGAGTGCTTTCCTCTTTTTAGAAGGAATCCACGCCCATGCACGTGAGCCGAAGATATGGAAGTGGATGAATTCTTGTTTTTTTCCACTCTAAGCCTCAAAAGGAGTCATGTCCTTAACATATCTATGAGGGGATATGTTATGAATGTGATTGTAACAATTAAGTGCCTCAGCCGAAATCTTGGGAGGAAGTGATCTTGCATGTAACATGCAAGAGGCCATCTCTTTGAGAAATATGTGTTTCCTCCCAACAACCTCATTATGTTGTGGATTATATGGTAATGCCTACTATAATTGTATCCCATCCTTAAGACAATGGTTCTCAACATATCTATTTACATACTCCCTGTCAAACAATTGTCTTATGTTGATGGAAATTTGGTATTGATTTTTGGTTGCCATTGATTTCAACCATTGGAGAGTGATATTGTAGATTGATTTCAACCCTTAGTGATTGATGTCAACCCTTGGAGAAATTCCGGTAGAGAATTCTGATAGCACAAAGGTTTGGGTAATTCAAACAAGATTGTTTCATGTATAATGGTATGATTTATAATATATTTTAAGGTAAGAATATTCTATAAGGATAGTACATGTCATTCCATTTACGGTGGTATGTGGAACGTCACATAACTCCTCACGGTTAGAGAGTTATGGCCATGAGAAGTTGAAAAATCCAGGTTTGGGTAATGGACCCAAGTTTGTTTGATGGATAATGGTATGAGTTTTGATATATTTTTAGGAAATACTATTATATATGGATAGTACATGTCATGCCATTTCCAGTGGTATTTGGAATCTCACATAACTCCTCACGGTTAGAGAGTTATGTCCATGTAAAGTTGGAGAACCCTCATGAATCATCTAGAAGCCCCAAAAGGTCAAAGTAGTCACAGTGGTTTAAGAGATTTTAGAATATAAATAATTAAGTGAAGTGATGAGTGTACTATAATTCAAATTTAATACAAAATAAATAATTTAAATAATAAATTTAATGGAGAAATTAGAAGTGGGTTAACCCTAAAATAAGGAAAGTGGGTTAAGATAGTTAAAAGGTAACCCATTGATGAATCTACATGAAACTATAAATAAGAGGAAAGGCTCTCTCATTTTAATCACACTTGAGCATATTGAATATATACAGGTGACTGAGGTAACCAAAGGATATCTAAGATGAATTTCAGAGGGAAGGCGAAGTAAAGAAGGATGAAATTCAAGGGAGGATAAATTATTTTGATGATGTTTTCTAAGGTATGTTATTTACAGGTCATCTCACCATTTTATAAATAACGTTTTTTTCTAGAATGATTCACACCATAAAATTGGGAGGACATTGAGGAAACATATCCAAGTAGTTGTGATACAAATTTCATCTTGTGGGTCGTTGTATTTTTGGAGTTACACACCATGGAAAATAGGGTTTGTGGTTAGTCCTGAAACTAGTCTAAAATAGGTGTTTCGGCTAAAAACGCCATAACTTATTCACAGCATATCCCAATTAAGTAAGACCAAATGTATTGGTTATAGTATAGTCTTTAGTATTCGTTGTACAATTTTCAGATCCATACAACAAATATTCCATGTGGGGCATGCTCTACAAGTTCACTCTCTAGAATAAGCCATAATTCAACAAGGTATACCATTTTTTCTATAACTCCTTTTCTGAGAGGTTCCAAGTAGTGAAATATGGAGGAATTGCAAAAAAGAAACTGAAGAAAAGTTTGTATCATATTAAGATCTTTATTCATTATAGGTACATAGTTATGATTAATGCAAGTTAGGGTTTTTGACTAATCCAAAATTACTCATGTGAGACTAAAGTAAAGTTTGATGAAAATGATAGTCTCTTGTTGTTAAAGTTAAGGAAAGTTTGCAGGTATGTGATCATATACACCAGGTCTATTACAGAGTTACAAATCAGATTTGGATGATGAAATTGATGAGGGATTTTGGTTTAGGTACATGTTGGGTACATAATTGAGACAAGTAGTTGATGAGTTGGCACATACATGAGGTATATAGTTGATGATGTTGGTACATCTTGATGAGTCATATTTTATGAGTATTTGATGCATGATTGGTACATATTTGGTGCATGGTTGATGCACTCATTGATGGTATTGGTTGAGGTACAATTTGGTGCATGGTTGGTGCACTTGTTTATGGTACAGGTCTATTGCAGGTTGTTTGGTACAGTTTAATGCATGGTTCATGCACTTTTTTATGGTACAGGTTGATTACAGGTTGATTGGTATAGTTTTTTACAATGGTATATCTCATAGTGATAGTGTGACAATGGTTCCATCATTCTACTTATACGTCAAGGCGGTTGGACATGGCAAGGACAGGTGGTTGTATCCACCTTCCAGTTGTAGGCAAAGAACATAGGGGGTTGTGGCCTCCTTCTAGTTGTAGCCAAATAATTGGGGATTTGGAGCTTCCCTCAGGTTGTAGCTTGAGAAACTAGGGGGTTCGAGCCTCCTTCGAGTTGCATCTGGAAAACAAAGGAAGTTGCTCTTCCAATGAATGTAATTCTTGAAGACATATAAGAAAAAGAATTATGTGGTTTTCTCTTACTTTGGGTTTCCATGTAAAAACACTGGTGTACTGTTTATAGGTATGATTTCTCATTTTTTCATTGTGTATTTACTCTGCAATTACAGGATGATAATGCTACATTGATATAACACTTTCATTTTATGGTGAAAAAGGATTAAATTTATTTATTACTGATTCACCCCCCCTCTTAGTAATCAAACAATTGGTATCAGAGCAGGTTCCTTTAGAAATCGGTTTAACCACTGAAAGGTAGATCGTGGAGAGAAACAACATTTATAAAAAAAAAATACCACAGTTTGATGGACAGAAGTATGCATTTTGGAGCAGAAGGATGAAAACATATATACAAGCACAAGGATTTCAAATATGGAAATCAGTTGTATATGGATACAAAGAACCAACAGTTCCTCAGACAAATGAAACAACAATAAAACTCAGGAAAAATATTTCCAAAGCCACAAATGCACTTTTGAATGGTCTTTATGAATCATTTTACACCAAATTTATACATTATAAATCCACTAAATAGATTTGGGACAAGATTCAAAATATTTATGAAGGAGATTCAAAAGTCAAAGAAACAAAGCTTCAAACTTACAAAGGTCAGTTCGAACAACTAAATAAGAAGGAATATGACAATATCAGAGCTTACTTCTTATGAGTCGATGAAACGGTAAATGAAATCATAGGATTGGGAGAAGAAATTAAAGAATTTGTAATTGTTCAAAAGGTACTAATATCTCTTCCTATGAGATTTTATCCGAAGATATCATCACTAGAAGAAAGAGCAGATCTAGAATCAATAAAAATGGACGAACTACATGGAATATTCATAGCATATAAAATGAGAACTGAACAGGAAAATCCAGATATAAAAGAAGAAGCTTTCAAAGAATCCAAAAGTTCAGATAAAAAGGGAAAGAAAAAACAAAAAGAATATAGCAGCAACAGTGACATCTCAGAAGATGATGTAGAATTGGCAACTTTGTCAAAAGATTGAACAAGGGAACCAACGACATATATAAAGGTAAGTTTCATCTAATTTGTTTTAATTGTGATGGTATTGGTCATTTTGGTAACAAATGTATTCATAAGAAAAATAAGAGGAATGATGAAGGTTACTCAAATAGAAAACAAACATATAAAGGCAAAAGAACCACAAAGAAAGTTTTCAAGAAAAGATTATGCACCAAAGAAGACATCTCATCATCAAATGAAGATGAAGTTAGTGACAATGAGATAGAAAGATTTATATTCATGGGAGTAGAATACTCTGACAAAGAAGACACCGAAGAAGAATATGAAGAGGTCGAAAAATAATATGAAGAGGCAGAAGTTTACTACCGAGAAGAATTTTTGTGTGCCATAGAAGTTATAAAAAGAGAAAATAATAAAAACAAGAAGCTACAAGTGGAACTAGACAAGAAAGAAGACACTCAGGAACTAGAACACATAATCACAAATTTGAAGGTTCAAATAGAAGAAGATAAAATAATTGAAGAAGCACTCAAAGAAAAACTAGAAGAAAGAGACAGAATCATTGGAAATTTGGAAGTAGATATTGTCACATTAAGAAAGGATCTTCAAAATAAAAATATGCAGAACAACTCAAAATTTTTGGATGACATTATTAGCAGTCAAAAATCTCATCATGAAAATTCTGGACTTGAATACAATCAGACAGAAAAGTGTCAAGCTCCAAAACAATAGAGAAAGAAACATATTCAAAAAGATATGAAAAAACAATCAAAGGGGATAGGAAGATCTACAAGGAATATTATAGGGACACTCCTCCAATGAGAAAATTCATATTTTAGAATCAACAACCAACAAATAGGCCTCAGGAAGAAGAAGGATTCAGAAGAGAAAATCCTTTCAGAAGATATTCAACTCCTAGGTATCAAACTATCTTTTTTGGTTTATGTTTCGCATGTAATAATTTTGGACATAAAGCTATGAATTGAAAAGATAACAACAGGAACATAAACAAATTTGAAATTCATACACAAAAGGGTTATCCAAGAAGGCCTAGTGAAACACAGAGAAGAAGTTACAATAGGTTTGAATCATTGAGCACTGAAGTGGAATGCTAAAAGTGCAACAACTTTGGACACATGGCCAAAGATTGAAGAATGACAGTTCCTCCTAGAGAACCACAACATAACAACAATAGTCATAGAAATGAACCTTATAAGAGAACATGGATAAGAAAGCAGAATCAATATAGCAATGAAGAATGCACACTCGCTCTATAAGATAAGCAGACGAAAAGCGGTTGGTATGTTGATAGTGGTTGTTCAAAACACATGAAAAGTGATAAAAATAGGTTTTTTACATTAATAAAGGAACGATATGGATCAATCTCCTTCGGAAATGATGATTCAACTAAAATCATTGGAAAAGGTACAGTCAGAATTGGAAACAAGAATACCAAGGAATAAAATGTTCTACTAGTAGAAGATATGAAACATAATCTTCTAAGATCGAGTAAAATGTGTGACCAAGGTCATAAATTTAATTTTGATTCAAAAAAGTGTGAGATAATAAAAAATGTTCAAGAAAATTGATTGCAACAGCTACAAGATCTTTAAGCAACATATATGTAATAAGTGAAATTGGAAATGAAAAGTGTTGTCTAGGAAAAGAAGATGAAATTTTGCTATGGCACAGAACAATGGGTCACATACACTTTGATAACCTTGTCAAATTCACCAAAAAGGAAGCAGTTAGATAAATGCCCCAGATTACAAAACCAAGCAACACTTTATGCAAGCATTGTCAACAAGGAAAGCAAACAAAGACAAGTTTTAAATCAAAAGAATATTCAACGACAAGACCACTAGAAATTGTGCATATTGATCTCGTTGGACCAACTACAACAAAGGGTTTAAAAGGTGATAAATATTTTATGTTATTATTTGATGATTATACAAGAATGACTACAATTTTCTTTCTCAGGAATAACTGAGAAGCTTTTGAAAACTTCAAGGTCTACAAGGAATTGGTTGAAAATGAAATGGATTCAAAAATCAAATGTTTGAGACTTGATAATGGAGGAGAGTTCACATCAAAGGAATTTATGGACTACTACAGCGAGCATGGAATAAAAAGGAAATTCTTCATTGCTAGGACACCTCAACAGAATGGAGTTGTTGAAAGAAAGAACAAGACAATACATGAAATTGCCTGAACAATGTTAATGGATTCCAAATTGACATACATATTTTGAACACATGCAATTGATACATCGGTTCACATTCAAAACATAGTAATGATAAAAAAAACAATGATAGAACTCCCTACAAGATATGGAAAGGAAGACCAACAAATGTGAAGCACTTCGAAGAATTTGGAAGAAAATGCTACATCAAAAGAGAAGATGGAAGAATGGAAAAGTTTGACTCTCGTGTGGAAAAATGAGTACTTGTTGGTTCCTCAAGTACAAGGAAATCATACAGGTGTTACAATCTAAGATTGAACAAAGTTTTGGAAAGAATCAATGTAAAATTGATGAAACAGGTGAACGTGAATTAAAGGAAGAAGAAAATGAATCAATGGAACAACTTTATGAGGAAGTAGAAAGAGAAGATGAATAGAATCAGACAAAAGTAGAAGAGAAAGTTCATCAAATTCCTCCAAATACACCTAGAAAATAAGTACAGAATAATCATCCTTCGGATCAGATTATCATAAACAAGGATGCAGGAGTTGAGACTAGAATAATAATCTGATCACCAAAACAAATGCACCTAGCACTCTCATCTACGATTGAACCA
This sequence comes from Picea engelmannii, assembly GCA_009831015.1. Classification (NCBI taxonomy): domain Eukaryota; kingdom Viridiplantae; phylum Streptophyta; class Pinopsida; order Pinales; family Pinaceae; genus Picea; species Picea engelmannii. The sequence goes on along the minus strand of WSFP011443125.1, from coordinate 11,514 downwards.
AAGTTCTTTGAAGAGGCCATCAAAGATGAATTTTGGAATAAAGCCATGGATGAAGAATTGGATCCAATAGAGAATAATGACACTTGGGAATTGGTTCCAAGACCAAAGAATAAGAATTTGATTGGCACAAAGTGGCTATTCAGAAATAAATTGAATGAAGATGGACAAGTTACAAGGAACAAAGCTATATTGGTATATAAAGGATATACGCACATTGAAGGAATCAAATTTGAAGAGACATTTGTTCCATTTTTCAAAATGGAATCAATCCGATTTCCCCTAGCTTATGCATGATCCAAGAATATTAAAGTGTATGAGATGGATGTGGAATCAACTTTTCTAAATGGGAAACTTGAAGAAGAAGTCTACATTGAACAACCAAAAGGATTTCAGTTGTCAAAGAACATAGACTATGTGTGTAAATTGAAGAAGGCCTTGTATGGTCTAAAACAAGCTCCTAGAGCATGGTACTCTAGACTGGATAAATATCTACAACAGACATGGTTTGGAATATGAAGTGCATACAACAACCTCTTCATCAAGGTAACTCAAGATATTATTTTATTAATTGAAGTTTATGTTGATGATATTGTTTTTGGAAGCAATGATGATAGGTTAAGCCAGAAATTTGCAAAGGATATGAAACATGAATTTGAAATTTCATTACTTGGAGAACTATCCTTCTTTATGGCTCTTCAGATATGTGAAAGCAACAAAGGAATTTGTATTTCTCAAACTAAGTATATCAAAGAAATCCTAAATAATTTTAGAATGGAATATTGAAAACCATTTACCACTCCTATGCAAACCAGATGCAAGTTGGCAATACAGGTCAATGATTGGTAGCTTACTATATGTGATAGAATCCATACTAGATTTAATGCAGGAAGTTGGACAGGTGGAATGATTTCAATCAGTACCAAATGAATCACATGTATTAGCAGTGAAGAGGATTTTCATATATCTCAAAGGAATATAAGAGTTTGGATTATGGTATCCAAAAGAAAAGGATATGTCACCTATTTCCTACATAGATGTAGATTGGGCAGGTTGCATTGATGACCAATGAAGCACCAGTGGAACAACGTTATACTTGGGTGAGATTTTAGTATCATGGTTAAGGAAGAAAAAATCATCAATATCCTTATCTACAACCGAAGCAGAGTATATTGTAGCAGCAACATGTTGTACACAGGTTCTATGGATGAAACAAACTATGACAGATATACAGGTTGAGTATGATGAGCCCATTCCAATCTATTGTGATAATACAAGCACCATCAGTATCTCAAGGAACTCAATGATGCACTCCAAGACGAAGCACATTCCATTCAAGTATCACTTTCTACAGGAACAGGATGCAGAGAAGAATAATGGAGTTGAATATGTGGGCTCAAAAGAACAAGTGACAGACATCTATCTTTGCCAAATACTAGGAGTAATTTCTACTCCAAAATGAATGCTTTTGAATTCTTATCTTATATGTCTTAGATGTACATGAGGAAGCACCATAAATAGGACAAATAGGGAGAGATTTATCAGATGCAAAGGTAAATTCTTAGAGAGAGAGAGCATAGAGGCATGTCTCCAAGGGGACCGATTGTCACAAGTGAAGAATGAGCAATATTACTTCATAGTGATACCCTTTGTCAAAGGGGTATATATTATTCATATGAAGGGAGAGAGAGTAATTTGAGGCTTATAAACACAAAGAAAAATCAAAGGCATGTAGACAGGGGGAGTAGCACCAAAGGGAGATACTCTTTTCCATTGATGTCAAAGGGGGGGGAGATAGAAATATTGATGAGGAGTATAAGCATAAATGTTATCATGACTAAGTGTTTCCATAAATGTTGGTGTTTCCATCAAAGCCAAAGGGGAAGATTATTAGACAGTTGGCTTAGGTTGATGGAAAATTGGTATGGATTGTTGGTTTTCATTGATGTCAACCATTGGAGAGTGATATTTTATATTGATATCAACCCTTAGAGAAAGTCCGGTAGCGAATTCCGGTAGCACAAAGGTTTGGGTAATGGACCCAAGGTTGTTTCATGTATAATGGTATGAGTTTTAATATATTTGAAGGTAATACTATTCTATATGAATAGTAAATGTCATTCCATTTCCGGTGGTATGTGGAACGTCACATAACTCCTCACGATTAGAGAGTTATGGCCATGAGAAGTTGGAGAACCTAGATTTGGGTAATGGACCCAAGTTTGTTTGATGGATAATGGTATGAGTTTTGATATATTTGCAGGAAATACTATTATATATGGATATTACATGTCATTCCATTTCCAGTGGTATGTGGAACGTCACATAACTCCTCACGGTTAGAGAGTTATGGTCATGTGAAGTTGGAGAACCCTCATGAATCATCTAGAAGCCCCAAAAGGTCAAAGTAGTCAAAGTGGTTTAAGATATTTTAGAAGGTAAATAATAAAGTGAAGTGATGAGTGTATTATAATTCAAAGTAAATACAAAATAAATTATGTAAATAATAAAGTTAATGGAGAAATTAGAAGTGGGTTAACCCTAAAATAAAGAAAGTGGGTTAAGATAGTTAAAATGTAACCCCTTGAGGAAGCTACATGAAAGTATAAATAAGAGGCAAGGATCTCTCATTTTAATCACACTTGAGAATATTGAATATATACAGGTGACTGAGGTAACCAAAGGATATCTAAGATTAATTTTAGAGGGAAGGTGAAGTAAAGAAGGCTGGAATTCAAGGGAGGATAAATCCTTTTGTTGATGCTTTATAAGGTATGTTATTTACAGGTCATCTAACCATTTTCGCAAAAAAATAATTTCTAGAATGATTCAGACCATGGAATTGGGAGGCCAATGAGGAAACATATCCAAATATATGTGATACAAATTTTATCTTGTGTGAAGTTGAATTTTTGGAGTTACACGTTGTGGAAAATAGGGCTTGTGGCTAGTCCTAAAACTAGTCTAAAACAGGTGTTTCATGTAGCAATGTCATAACTTCTTCATAACAGATCCAAATTTAGTAAGACCAAGTTTATTGGTTAGAGTAAATTATGTAGTATTATGTTTACAATTTTAATATCCATACAAAAAATATTCCGTGCGAGGCATCCTCTACAAGTTCTCTCTCTAAAATAAGCCATAATTCAACAAGGTATTCCATTTTTTCTATAGATCCTTTTTTGAGAGGTTCCAAGTAGTGAAATATGGAGGAATTGCATAAAATACATTGAATAACATTGTGTACTATTTTCATATATTTATTCATTACACGTACATAGTTATGATTATTGCAAGTTAGGGTTTTTGACTAATCCAAAATTAGTCATGTGAGACTAAAGTAAAGTTTGATGAAAATGCTAGTCTCTTGTTGTTAAAGTTAAGGAAGGTTTGCAGGTATGTGATCATATAAAATGGGTCTATTACAGAGTTACAAATCATAATTGGATGATGAAATTGATGAGGGATTTTGGTTGAGGTACATGTTAGGTACATGGTTGAGACAAGTAGTTGATGAGTTGGAACATACATGAGGTGTATAGTTGATGATGTCGGTACATCTTGATGAGTCATATTTTATGTGTATTTGTTGCATGATTGGTACATATTTGGTACATGGTTGATGCACTCGTTGATTGTATAGGATGAGGTATAGGTTGGTGCATGGCTGATGCACTTGTTTATGGTACATGTTAATTACAGATTGTTTGGTACAGGTTGATGCACTTTTTTATGGTACAGGTTGATTACAGGTTCATTGGTATAGGTTGTTATGGTGGTATATCTCACAGTGATAGTGTGACAATGGTTCCATCATTCTACTTATATGTCAGGGCGGTTGGACGGGGCAAGGAAAGGTGGTTCTATCCACCTTTCGGTTGTAGCCGAAGAACATAGGGGGTTGTGGCCTCCTTCTAGTTGTAGACAGAGAATTGGGGAGTTGGAGCTTCCCTCAGGTTGTAGCCTGAGAAACTAGGGGTTCAGAGCCTCCTTCCAGTTGCAGCTAGAAAACAAAGTAATCTAGTGCTTCCAATGAATGTAATTATTCAAGACATATAAGAAAAAAAATTATGTGGTTTTGTCCCACTTTGGGTTTCCACGTAAAACCACTGGTGCATTGTGCATGTGTATGATTTCTCATTTGTTAATTGTTTTTTTACTCTATAATTATTGGATGATAATGCTACATTGATATAAAACTTACATTTTATGGTGAAAAATAATTAAATTGCTCTATTACTGATTCACCCCCCTTCTCAGTAACCCAACACTCCCCCCATTATCTATATGAATGGATTCTATCTTTCTCCCTGATTGAGTCTCAAAAAGTGATTTTAACTCTTTTAGATGCTCAAAGACCTTGGAATTCTTCCTAAGAAAAAATGCCAAAGTATAACGTGAGTAATCCTCCAAAAATATGAGCACGCACATTTCCTTGTTAATGGGCAGATACGTGAATGGACCCATGAGATCATTCTGAATTCAATATAATTTATAGGCGGCCCTGTGAGCTTCCGCCTTCTCAAACTTCTCTTTAGGGTGCTTTCGAAGGACACATCCTTCACAAGCCCCTTTGGAAAATTTGATATCATATAATCTGGTGACAATCCCTTTCCTTATAAGTTTTTGCATGTACCTAAATTTTAGGTGACCAAACCTCTCATGCCATAGTATACTATTGTCATCACCATGTGTAAGTAGTGCAAAGGAATCATGTTAAATAAACTTAGAAAAAAATTATAATTGATATTGTTGATTTACCTCCCCGACAACAATCCTGGATTTGTCTTACATGTTGAATATGAACACAAAATCTAGTGTGAACTCCACCTTTTTTCCTAAGCCTGGGTATATAATATGATACACCGAAAACAAATTCACAAAAAGTTGAGGAGCATGGATAATGTTCTCAAAACATCCATGATTTAGTTTTACTCTCCCTTTTTCGGTGACCTCGATTGGAGACTCATCCCCCATGAGCATAAGAGGACCATTGCATGTAGTCAAAGAAGACAAGTTATCTTGTGTGGTGGCCATATGGTGGGATGTGCATGAATCCATGATCCAAGAATTAGGTGAAGAGTGAACAACAACTAATGCATGTTCATTACCTTTGGGAGCATGATCTTCTAGCTTCTTCTTTGGACCCTTGGGAATTCAATCCCCAAGGTTGTTCTTTTGAATAATTTGAGTCATAATTTCTATTTGATTCTCCATGCATGTCGATTTTAGATGGAATCCTTAATTGTTGTAGGTACACTTATCTCCTTTCTTCCCTTTTCCACTTTTGAATCCTAAGGACTCATTGAAGGGTTTGGAGTACCCTTCCTTATTCTTTTTTGCATGCTCCTTTTATTTGCCTTTATTTTTTATTTATGATGTTTACAATTGTTACCATAATGTGCAACAAGTGCATGTGCTTTGGAGTTTTTTATTACACCCATCTTGATGAGTTTGTCTTGCTCCTAAGTCAGGGATTCAATGAAGGTTTCCAAAGAGGGCATAGTCTAGGATGCTCCAACAGTCAACCTATGAGTGTGAAAAGTAGAAACAAAAATTGGATAATCTGGACCAAGTTTTGACAAAATGGTGAGAACCTTTCTCTTTTCCTCTGATTTATCAACCCACAAGCCTTGAGTTGCAGCAACAAATCCTTGTACCTTGTGAAGAAATCTTGAATGTTTTCAAATATTTTTATATCTAATGCAAGTAATTCCATCTTGAGCATGTGGCCTCTCATCTCATCTTATTTTCAAAAATTCCTTCCGTGTTGGTCCAGATCTCGTTTGGATTTTTCTAAGAAGATACATGAAACCACAACTCGGGGGATATGTGCATGCAAAGGGCTCTGTAATCCTCATCCATTCTATTGAGGTATTTGGATTTTTCAATGGCTAATGTGGGTTATGTTTCTGTATCCATGGTTAGCCTGTACAATCCTCTACCTCAGAGAAAAATATCCATCTTTTGTTTCCATTCATAGTAGTTTTATAGTGTTAGCATGACAAACAACGGAGATTCCATTCTTCCTGTGTTCTTTAATATTCAATACCTGCAAATAAAAATGTTGGTGTAAATTCCTCCTAGAAACCTGTTCTCTTTGATACCATGTATAATGTGTTAAGTACATGCACAATATTTCTATCTAGAAGAAGAATGAACACAACTTGCAAAATAGAGAAGACGAGAGAAAAATTGGAGAAAAACGAATGAGAAAATGTATTAACCAAATGAATGAATGATAATTTACACATGATATAATAAGTATATTTCAATTAATGTGCAATGGAGGAGAAGACAATGCGCCAAAGTGGTGGTCTAGAGATATATTGACACACATAGGAAGTTATCGGAGTTAATTGCCACCTAGTCTTAGTTAACTAGTCATGTAGTCTTCAGTTAACTGAGTCACACGTATGGAAGTGAGAGAATCACATGCAAATGTTGGTGATAAAACCAAGGTTTCCATGCACGAGTGACTTCCACTAGTCTAACTAAGTGTAGATGGCTCTAAACTGAAGATAATAATATCTTAGAATGTAGGAGAGATTCCTAAAAAATAGGAGACCCTCAATAATGACTAATAAACATAGGAAAATAAGGAAAAATATCTTAGGTGTCTTTAATATCTCCAATAGCATAAACATTTATAATATTTGTATTAGTACAAAAACATGAAAGTAAACCAAAATAATATAACAAATATCACATTTAAACAAGATTTAACTAGACACATGATACCTAGGAAGGGGGTGAACTGTCCATTATAGGTAGACATGGCTACTCATTGTATCAAACTACAATATTTAGGAACACAACAACATTATATTTGGTTTCTCTTGAATTTTCTATAGAATCACAACAACTATCTTACACATGTAGTAGAATAGTACTAGATCAATGACATTGTCAGAGAATAAGTAAAGCATTGTGGTGAATTTATGAAAGGTCACATTGAACACACTAATACACAATACTTTAGAGAAATTGTTGATTTTTTTGGTACTCCCAAACAATATACTTGTGAAATATTTGTTGTGAAACATCCAATATTCCCTCATATTAAAAAAAAAATAGAAAATGTTGAAATGACTAGCTAGGAATGCATGGTAGTGCTAAGATCCTCTAAACCACCAAAAAACAACTTGTTTAAGGATGAGATATAATCTCCGTGGGATTTTAGAAATAATAAATACATTAAGATACTTAAATATAACAAGGGGAACACTACTATCATAATGGATGAAGTAGATTTCCATAACAAATTGATGGAACATGTCACATGAGAAAGATATAGAGTAATAAATAAAGACCCCAATATGATCAAATTTTCATCCCTTCATGGCTCAATTAAGAATAAGGTCAATCCAAATAATGTTATCATGCCTTGGATATATGGGGCACCCGAGATTCATAAATATGGTCTCCCCTTAATATTGACTTCAAACATGATAGGAGCTCTGACTTACTCTTTGGAAACATTTCTTTATAAGTTACTCATCATCCCCTCTACTAATGCAAAATATTTTTTAAAGGACTCATCATCCTTTGTAAAATTTATCAAAAGACAAAATGTAGAATATTATGCAATTCTAGTAAGCTTTGACATTGTATCCCTCTACACCAAGGTTGTAGTGGACCATGCCATTAATGTCATGGAAGAAATCAAAAAATCAAAATTTTTGAATTAGTAAAGATATTCCTTAATTCAACATGTTTTAGCTACAAAGGAAATATCTAAGAGAAAAATCATGGAATAGAAATAGGATCCCCATTATCACCAGTAGTTGCAAACATCTACATGGAGCAATTTGAATTAAGGGTTTTAAATTCCTTTCCAATCACCCTAGGAGAATGGAAACAATACATGGATGATATCTTCACCAAATGGGGACATTCTAGAGAGGATGTTGAAGCATTATTTGATCACATCAATATTTTCTCATATAACTTCAAATTCACCATTGATATAGAAAGAGACAATGAACTTTAACTTTTGTATGTAATGCTCAACAAGAATATTGATGGGAGACTCAATTATCAAGTCTATAGGAGGAAAACACTTGAGAAACTATCATTTAGACTATCATCACCGCCCAAATTAAAAGGTAAGCATCATTCACACCCTTACCACAAGGATAAAAATAATCTTAGATGCAAAACACTTGAACTATGAACTTGATAACATTAGTATGGTATTTTGAATATGGTTACAATGATTGGAATATTGGAAAGGGAAAACACAAAGAAATGAACATAGGAAACTTACAAAATATGAAGGTGGATATCCCAAAAATCACACTTTCATACATCAAAGGTACCACAAATCAAATTGGTAAAATACTAAGAAGTAGAAACATCATGATAGTGTTCACTCCCATGAACACCATTAGAATATTGGTAAACTGGGTGAATGACTAATTAAATATTAACCAATTGAAATTTATCTATAAAATCCTATTTTCATATGGTAAAGTCTATATTGGTGAAATTGGACTGTCACTACAGGTGCAGTTAAAATAACATGCAATAGATAATTCTATAGATTGAATCTCTAGATCAACTCTCACAGAAAATTTTCACAAAATGAAATGAAGGCCCTAATTATACCCAACAATCTAACTATTACAACAAACTGGAAGTACATACCTGGTTACGAAATATCTAATTAGCATTTTTTCCACAACATAATCACATTAAAACTAAAAGCATCTAGGACAAGGATTGAAAGAATATGACAAATTTTATTAAGAAGGATCTTTTTAATTCATGAATATTTTGTTCCACAATACATAAGTGTCCAGTACATTGAACGAGTAGGCTATTGTTGCTACTGCATCAGTGGAGGAAACTGAAATTGATGTATCTTCCATTGTTGAGGTCTATTATCTAAGCATAAATAATGAAAACATAATTCCTAGAGATATAATGCTATAAATGTTTTGTTCCATACCAAGCCAGGATGATGTTAAGGATGGAAATTTATTTTAAAATGTAGAAACCTTGGTGAATCTTACTAATCCTTCATATGTCAACTATAAATGTTTGGCGATATTTTTGTAAAAATATTCAAATTTCTAAGTATTGTATATAGTTTTTATAAACTTTTGGCGATTTTTAAGGAAAAATAATTTTATCCTATATAATTTGGGTGAATCATTTTCAAAATAACGAATCTCATTTTTGAAAAAACAAAGGAAAATTAGCCCATGAGCAAAATTTAGCCCCTAAGGTGGATATCAATGTCTGTGTTTGGTTGATTATTTCTTCTATGGGAGGATGATAGGAAGGGTGGTTGGGCATTCACTTAGTAGGACAAAAACCTAACAATGATTCATTCCTAATATTTTCTCTATATTGTATAGAATGACGACCCCACCACTGTAATTCACCTATGTCAAAGTAGTTGACATGGAGACCTAAACACAAATCTTCTCATAATATTTTAAGGAAATACATAGTTACCTCCATATTATTGCCGAGAGGTTTGTCAAATACCATAAACCACCTATCCATCCAATTGTCTAAAAATGGTTGGAAGGTTCACTATTTCATACAAAATGTAACTCTTTGTGACTGGTGGCTATAATCTGGTTCTTGAGTTAATAAATAAATTCATTGGGTCTTGTTTTGAAATGTTGAGGTCTCTAACTTAGTTTTTATCTAGACCCATTCTATAATATTCATAGATTTTGGATTTGTAATCATAAATGTGAGTTAATTAGCCTTGGGCATTTGCAATGGAATATACAATGGTGTCTAATGAAGTGGCTAGTGGCAATCATGAAGGCTCTTTGGTATTTCATATTTCTTGTATAAGGATTCTAAGAGATATCAACCCTGCATCAATTTCAATGTTTATGTTTGTCGGTTGTGAGTTGGGGTTTGGTGTGTCTTCCTATGGTGATGTTGGGTTTGAGTTATCTCCAAGCTCCATATTAATTAAGTGTGCAACGATTTAATAACTAAAAAAATAATTTTTATTTAATTTTTATAATTTAAAAAAATTATGAAATAAAAAGATATCAAATTCCATCAAAATACTTACCTAGAATCAATTGAAGACCGTGTCAAAAACGTTTGGTAGTTATTTTTCAAGGTATCCTCAATTTTGTCTCCCAGATTTTCTCAATATCTCTCAAAACATGTGGCACAATCTATTGGTGTAATGGACTAGTCGTGGGTGTTAAAATGAATTTTCCCCACAAGAACACGTGCACGTTCCTAGAGAACATATGCATTCTTAGGAATGTGTGCATGTTTCTAGGAAGGTGTGTGCATCCCTAACAACTCCAACCTAGCATTGACTTGGTATCCTTTGTGGTGGTTAGAGTAATGTCAAAGCTAGAAAATCAAGAATACATGTGTGCTCCTAAGAACGCATGCATGTTTCTGAGAATGCATGTGTGTGCTCCTACATGAGGCATTCTATGGCACCCTATTGCCACTTTTTCAACCATCATCTTCATGCAAGAACCCACAAATAAAATTAATTACACACAAGTTATAACGAATTCTACTAATATATTTCACCAAATTTGTATACTAATCGATTGTATAAACTATTGCACCCTTGTATATGAGAGTACACATGATTCAAAAGGTATAATTAATTAGATTGTAAACCAATATAATGTAATAACAAACCTAATAATAATCCAAAGGATTTGATTCAGCACATGCAACTACAACTTTAAGCTAACAGTCGCTTTCATTAATATGTAATCCAAAAGATTCATGGAACAATGGCATAACATATATTTATATATAAGGTATAAATATATTGGTGTTCAAAATGATAATAACTAAGATTATATAGATATTTATTTCACATTTAGATATTTATATATTTAGAATATGCTTATCATTGTGAAGGGAAGAGTATCTTTTAAAACTTAAAATGGAAATGAGATAAAATCCTTTAATTTACATACCTCTTCATTGTTGAAAACTTCATCAAAATTATGAATTTAAGCTAGCTCTCCTCATGTGTTAACTTGTCGTAGTATTTCATATTTTATGAACTTGTCGATTAAATAGTGTCTACCGGTTGACCACCCTAAAAACTTCAATGGGTACTCTTCTTCCCCAAGGACCCTCAAACTGCAATGGGGTTGTATATAGGGTATCAAACTAGTGATAAGAGAACAATGAAGCGACAAATCTTGAGAAAAATATCCTCACTTTGCAACACTCTTCAATAAACCAAACTCTTCAACAATCACAAATAAAACGTTTTTAGTATTATGACAACCATCCAACATTGTGGTGGAATAATTGTTTTCCTCTTCGGTGAGTATTTCCTTTTATATGTTTTGTAACTCAAACCACTTGTCCAACTAATGAAAAAATATACTTTGATAAATTAGTAATTACCTATGATACATTCACACATGTGTCACTCACATGCACAAGTGTAAAAGTAATTATTTATTTATAAATATAAAATAGTGATTTAACCTCACCGAACTCTCACATTTCTTATTTTCATTGTTAAGTGTCCACTTATCTCATTTC
>WSFP011443117.1:0-20402 GCA_009831015.1 Picea engelmannii | reverse complement strand
TCTCGGTTGTATATAACTCTACTTCTCTTTCTATTTGAAAAAATTCATCACAGAGAGGACACATAGTGGTTCGACTAAGAGGAGGGAGCCCATGTCTTTAACATTTCCACCATTCATTAAACTGATAACTCAAACTTGACAAACCCCAGAATATTCCCAAGGAGGTAGAGACAAGTCAGAGTCCAAGTCAGGCTCTTTAAAAATTAAATGCAGAGAGGCAATGAAACTTGCTTGCCCTTTTAAAAACACAGAGAGATAGCGGTCTTCATATCCTCATATTTATTTACCATCGATTAACAAACATAGGCCAAAATGTAATCTCGAAAACAGAGAGTCATGCTCTTTTAAAAAAAACCTACAGTCTTTCGTCTTATAACTCCAAGCCTTTGACAGAACCATAAGTGAATGACCGAGTGGAGGATAAACTCAATTCAAGTTAAACAACTCATTTTACACACAGGTTCCACTAACACTTTGTTGTAGAGAGGAACGAGGGTTAACTTAAATAGTGAAGGGTACTCAAAAATCACAGAGAGATAATGTTTCTTTCCAACACCCAGGAGGTCGAACACATTTTGAAAACAATTGACAGTGAGGCCACATAGAGTTGTCATTATAGCAAGGATGAGAGGATTGGTGTGTGGAATCTCTTTGTATCCTCATATCCATTAAATACATAGGCATGTATTAACATTTGGGGCCAACCAAGACTGGTCTTTTGGATTTCTTACAGCGACAAGATAGTAAGGAACGACCATCAACAGCAGCTCGGGGCTTAACAAAAGAACACACAAATTGTCGACAGTTTCTCTGCAACTGTATAAAGATTACAACAACAACCAAGAGGGAAACGAGTTGACAGACATTGATACACAGAACGTTGGTTAAAACCCTCAACCATCAAATTCAGATCCTTATTACACCACTATCACTATTATTCCACAGAGAACCATCATAAAAACCACACTGACTGAGCAAATAACCAATGCACAAACTTTATAATAAATAATACCCATTTCTTTGCTTACAATTACAAACATTTTACGTCATCACAGAGATCCATAAAACCATATTTAAACAGAGTCAAAAAACTCAAGAAAACACAGAATCCATGCATCAATGATCCACCATTTGATTCATAAAATAGAGATTCCATCATGGATGGAAAGTTCATAGCCATACCTGTCAGAAAATCGTTTCAATGGTGAATCAGTCGAGTTTTCCCTTGCCAATCCTGAAAATGCGGAGCTTCACAACCAAAAGAGAAACAATGCAACAATGCTAGGGTGATGGGCGATAGGGAGGTTTGGAGTGATGTGCAGTAAATGCATGTTTCTTCCTCACCTGGCCCCATTCAATTCCATGTACGATACATCCCAATAAACATAATATCCACCATTAAATCAAACCATATAACCAATGCATAATCAATTCCAATCCCTCATAAGATCTGAGACCATATATATCACATAGTGCGCCACCTGAGATATCTCATATATACGTTAACCTTTTTCCATAAATCCACACAATAATCACATATCAACATTTATATATGTGCCTCCATTCAAATTTAATAAAATTTGCATAGTCCTTTTACCAAACACCTAATACAATAGTTAGGTCATCCATTGTCACAAGGTCTATACATAATCCTCTTTCCATAGCTTTATTTGAAGTTTACATGTAGTTTTTTTATCATAGCTTTAGAACTTTTCCATAGTTTATTTTCTTTTGTTTGAGCTAGCTCCCATTTAATTATCCCTTGCATATATGTGGATTTTAATCAATATATGAATTAGTAACAAGGTTATAACATAGAACATGTAAACAACATGATCCTCATACCCATGGAAATTGTTCTGTGTCGCAAGTGATTACCAACAACACTCAACAATAATGAATTAGCCACTCATTATCACTCCAAATGAAACCAAGACTGCATCATCAAAAATGTAGGACTTTGTAGGTAACATCATAACAACAACAAAATATATGTCTATCCTTGCGCCTCTAGTCTACAAGGGGGTCCCACCTACTAGTATTATATTAATATCGTAATTAAATAATAGTGCTTTATCAATCCTTTGCGGGCGGAATTCATCATTGCTGTTTTAATTTTCAACACACTCCTAAGTACTCCTCAACATAGTTTACATTAGGTTGTGGAATGATTTCTATATACGGTGAAATTATTCCCTCCCTTAGGACTATGATGTTCTTAGCATTCTGAGGAATGGATAAGTGTGTCCCGTCAAGTGAAAGATATCCACCTGTCAAGGCTTGCAAGTATCTTCCTAAGATGATTGAATAGTTACTTACTAGCATGTCTATTACTTGAATATTAAGGGTTGTCCTTATTTCAGGTTGTGCACACAAAACCAAAGTCACATCTTTGATTTCACCTATGGTCAATTGTTGTAGACTATTATATGAGAGAATGCTTCTGTCATTTTCATTCATACAAGACAAGCCTATCTCTTCCATAATAATTTTTGACATCACACTTGGGCCCGAACCGTCGTCAATTAGACAACAATGGGATATTTTGTCCATAATATTTACAGAAATGAAAAATGGGGGATTTTTTACAGGGTGTCTAAAACTATTTACACCTACTTTATTTACACTAGAATCCTCTTCTTTTACGTCTTCAGAGAGATTGGCTATGGTGGAATATTTTCCTTCCATGAAATGTTTTAGATGCTTTTGTTGCTCAAGGAAGGAAACCATGTCTAGAAGAGTAGCATAGGCCTTGATATTAGCCAATTGGTTGAGAATGTTATATTTGGAAAAGGGAAGAGGGGATGGAGTTCCTTGACTATCAAGAGTCTTGGAAGCTTGTTCAACAGCATCTTGCGAAGATGAGCTTGGGCTAGAAGAATTACGAGGGAGATCATATTTTCCTTTTGAAGCATAAGATTTATTCCTAGTGTTTATGATCATCACATCCTCTAGTTCTACGAAATCTAGAACAGCAATGGTAGTTTCAGGCCTTTTCCAAAGATTTAATCTATGGCACTCTTCTTTACCTCACAAGTACTTCCCTTGTGATGTTCCTCACAAAAGTTACACCAATTGCGAGGCATGATGGCTTTGGGATGAAATTTATTTTCATTAGGATTCCTAAAAGATGGTGAAGAAGAATATGAGGCCCTAGGAGTAAGTGAAGGGACATTTCCCTTTCGCTCATATGCTATCATTTGATTATTCATATCTTGTACAAGTTGTAAGAGGGTAGACATGTATGTTTGTTTAATTGAATTTTCCTTGGGAATACCTGTTCTTTCCAATTGTTCTTCATGTTAGCACTGAGAGTCACCCTCAAACTGCAAGAGGATAAGCCCAGTACCCATCCAAATGTAATGTATTAAAATGGTTTAAGTAGGTGGATCGGTGAGACTTTAGAGAAAGGAAAATGCAACAGATATAATTGCAGATTAGTGATGGACCATTGGGCTATGGAGTCATAAACAGACTGATAAATGAAGGCATTTAAGCTCCCTATTAGACAAAATATTTTTATAATGATGAAGAGAATAAATAAGAGAATGACAAAAAGATGAATATTCGCTAAGTAAAGATCCTCTCTACGAAGAGAATTTAGATGTGTCTGAACAGTAAACAATGATAGATAGGCAAGCTTACAGCAGATCCTCTACCGCATCAAGAATCTATCAATCAAAGGAAATACATTCAAACAAGATGAAGAATAGAACTTAGATGTGTCTGAACAGTAAACAATGATAAATAGGCAAGATTACAGCAGATCCTCTACCGCATCAGGAATCTATCGATCAAAGGCAAATTTTAATCCTTAAAATCAGCAATTACATTCAGACAAGATGAAGAATAGAACAGAGAACATAGAAGACAAATATGATGAAACAGATCATATGAGTATTCAATAAAAATACCATTTACAGCTACATGCCCCTCTAGCTTACAAACTGAAATATATAGTCATAAACATTTCTCAAAAATTCCTTCGTTCTTGGGTCGAAGCCCCCCTGCCTCGACATATCATTCATCTAATGTATTTATAATCAAAACAGTCTACATATCTTGTTGCGTGGGCACTTCCTTTCCAGTGTTACGTGTCTTCTCTTGTCTGTGTTGTTCCTTCTGTCAGAAGGAAACCCTTCAGTATGGGCACACAGGAGAAACTACCCTCTGTGGTACTTCCGGATAACATTTTTTTGTCTCCTCAGCCAGACCCCCCATGCTTCCATTTAAGGGGGGAATCGATTGTTCAACCACCATTCCTTCTTTCATTAACTAACTTATCCTCGGGATTAGGACGAGGCTCAACACCTAGGGGGTTGCTACATGTTTCTCTCATATTTGACGATGAATAAGCATGTGATTGTGGGGTCGTCAAAGGTCGTTTGGATCCACACCTCTTTTGAGCCCACAATTCACCACCTTCTGCCACGTATCCCTTTCGCCATACCATGGTTTTGATTGTAGGACCACTCTAGAATTTTAACGTTTGGGCATGTTTCATCCCTGCAATGAAGTGTGGTCGCCGATCTGATGCAAATCCGTGATCTGGGAAACCACGCTATTTTAGTGCCCCCACTAAAATTTATCCGTCTGCTAACTCCATAATCCTTTTAAACCATGCTTAGAGATAGAGCCAACTTTGGTGCTTGAGAGATTTGAATGTTGAGTAGTAATACCTCATGGAGGATGATCTCTCGAATCTGACGTGGTGGCCTGACATCACTGTGTTGACATGTCATGGAAAGAAGGGTGACATGTGTCACATGGATATGGGTGGATGAAGCAACCAAATGACCTAAAATGAGTGCCACATGTTAGGTCCAGATGGAAGCCACTTGTCCTGATGGATGAGTGCCAAGCGTCTTCGGTACTTCGGCATTTTAGGCTTCGGTAGGTTTGGATTGTGAAGCATGAAAAAACCCTGGAGTGACGTAACGACCTGACGCTATATGAGGTCACAGCCACCGATGGATGAGTGCCATGTGTTGAGATGAAAAACACCCATGGAGTTGGTAGGGCCCGAAGCGACGTGTCAAATTGATGTTACTTCGAGGCTTTGGCTCTTCGGGACTTTGAGATGCTTGGGTGGAAATCTCCCGAAGTCACTTTCTCTCGGTTGACATGGAAGCCTCTCTTTAACTTTGGGACTTCTGGCCTTTCGGTGATACTACTGCAAAGATCAAAGGTTCTTGTTGATTTGAGATCGACGATCCATAATTACTTCGAGAGTTCGGGCTTCAGGCCTTTTCAATGAATAGCTCTTACAATCCTCTGGAGCATCGTATCTCTGAAGTGAGAGATTTGCCTCTACGTGTCCTCTTGTTTTGGATGGTCAATATTGACTTCGGGAGTTCGGGCTTCGAGAGATTTCTTCTACTTGGACATGCAATCCTCCGAAGTGTCGAATTTATGAAGTGTGAGATCTGCCAACGTGTTTACTCATCCTTCAATGGATTAGATTTACTTCGTAACTTCGAGACTCTGAGGATTTTGTTTAGTCATTGATCCTTGCATGAATTTTAAATTCTGACTGTCCGAGAGCCACTAATCTAAACTACACATGGGATCTCCACCATTAAAAATTGAACCTGCTTGTTTGCTTGTATCTCAAACTCAAAATGGACTGCTCTAAAAGTTTTATTTTTCTCATGGCTTTTCCCTATGCATACAACATACTTGATTGACTTGAATTTATCAACCAGAAGAGGAAAAAATTATAGGAAGGTATGCAGAAAAAAGAGAGACTCGGTCGAGGTGTAGACACAAGTTTTAACAATAACTATACATGACCCATGACAACTTTATGTGCTAAAATTGGCTCCACAGGGGATGGCATGCTCCATGTGAGCTTCCAAGAACAATAAGCTTCAGTGTCTTATCCTAGGGCTATGGGGTCACTTATTTAAAAACTAAAAACAAACTGAAAACCGAAAATCGTGCACACGAGCTTATTTATATACAAGACTCTAATATAATTGACTTTTACAATAGTCTAGGTGAAAACAAACTTCCACCAAAGCCACTCAAGTAACTTCCTATCGGAAAAATTTCTTACTCTGCCACTGATCAGCAAGAGATAATAAAATTGTGATAGCAAATTAATTACATTCTTCAGATTACTTCCTAATGTTGAAGGTATGACAAAGCTTGAAGGCTTCAATACATTGAGGAAATGCAACTCCATGTACTCCCCTACAGGGTCATAAAATAGGTGATAAAACTTATTGGGTTGGTAATAGAAATCTTTCTCTGCTTTACAGTTGATCGCATATGATTGAATGTTTGTGGAAAGCATAGGTGATTGAATGGTTGATGTGGGCTACTGATCCACTTCTCTTTTATCTTCTCTGATAACATATGCTAGTTGATGGCAAGAAATATCCTCATGTATATCAATGAATGGCTCTTTCTCTTTATCATGCTGCTCTTGGTAAAAAAAATCATTTTCATTAAAAGGTTGGTCGCTAATGCTTTTTGCTTCTAAGACAAAAAAAACCTCAACATCTTCATCACTGTCTCCATAATGATCAAATAAAGGAGGAGTCTCGAATGACATACCCAGAGGTATCTTATGCCCAACATGAGAAAAATTTTCTTCATTATTAAACACAGGCTACCTTTCAAGATTCAATCCAGAAAGCAATATCTTATCATCACCATATGAGTCAAAAAGAGGTTGCTCATATCTAGGTTTTTTAGAGACAGTGTTACCAAAAGTATCAGCTTCTAGAACAAACTCAATTTCTACACTTTCCTTATTGAGACAACAAACAAAGTTTTCATCTGATGCAGATGAACAGGGAAGAGAAAGAGTTTATTCCTCATCCAAGGCATCTTATTCATTCTCATGGCCTTCATAAGAATCAATTATATCCTGAACACAGTCTTTATACTCCTCACAACAACTATGAAAAATTAACTCAGAGGAATAAAACTTTTGACAATGAATATTGAAAGCTGCATGAAACTCTTCGAGTGAAGAAACGCTAGAAATATCAAGAGAGTGATACCAAATACGAGAATCATCTTGAAGAGAGAACATAAGAAGATTCATACTTATGTCTTCATGTTGGATGTCAAGTTGCTGCATCAAAGCATGAAATTATAGAACATGCTCAATAGGGATGTCATTCTCACCTTCATCAAATCTTGGCAGCAGATCTTGCCATTTATCAATTTGAGGCACGGGATGTGGATAACCAGCTATGGCTGAGAAATTGAGTGGGGAAAACCTCCTAGCTAGGATAGACTCCATATCCATTTAATTTGTCTCACACCAGTGGAGTCGCCAATAGATTTCCGAATAATGGAGTCACCATGGTAAAATATGAGAAGTCAGAACAATGTGTCCAGCTTCAGTTCACCATCTAAAATTGGATATCTTCATTGTCATTCTCCCATGGAATATATCTTCAATTTTGTCCCCAGAAACGACACCATGAAATGTTAGCACTGAGAGTCACCCTCAGACTGCAAGAGGATAAGCCCAGTACCCATAAAAATGTAATGTATTAAAATGGTTTGAGTAGGTGGATTGGCGAGACTTTAAAGAAAGGAAAAGACAACAGATATCAATGCATATCAGTGATGGAACATTGGGATATGGAGTCATAAATAGTCTTCTCAATGAAGGCATTTAAGCTCCCTATCAGAAAAAATCTTTGTATAATGATGAAGAAAAGAAATAAGAGAATAACATAAAGATGAATATTTTCTAAACATAGATCCTCTCTACGAAGAGAATTTATATGTGTCTGAATAGTAAACAATGATAGATAGGAAAGCTTACATCATATCCTCTACCACATCAAGAATCTATCGATCAAAGGAAAATTTTAATCCTTAAAATCAGCAATTACTTTCAGACAAGATGAATAATATAACAAAGAACATAGAAGACAAATATGATGAAACAGCTCATATGAGTCTTCAATAACAATACCATTTACAGCTACATTCCCCTTTGGATTACAAACTGAAATATACAATCATAAACATTTCTCAAAACTTTTTCCGGTCTTGGGCCGAACCCCCCCTGGCTCGACATATCATTCATATGATGTATTTATAATCAAAAAAGTCAACATGTCTTGCTGCTTGGGCACCTCCTTTCCAGTTTCATGTGTCTTCTCTTGTCTGTCATGTTCCTTCTGTCAGAAGGAAACCCTAGTCAGTATGGGCATGCAGGAGAAATTGCCCTATGTGGTACTTCGGGCTGACATTTTTATGTCTCCTTGGCCAGACCCCCCATGCTTCCATTTAATGGTGTAATCGATTGTTCAACCACCAGTCCTTCTTTCATTAACTAACTTCTCCTCGGGATTGGGATGAGTCTCAATGCCTAGGGGGATGCTATGTGTTTCTCTTGGATTTGACGTTGAATAAGCACGTGATTGTATGGCTGTCAAAGGCAGTTTGGATCCACACCGCTTTTGAGCCAGCAATTCACCACCTTCCACCACGTAGACC
This sequence comes from Picea engelmannii, assembly GCA_009831015.1. Taxonomy (NCBI): domain Eukaryota; kingdom Viridiplantae; phylum Streptophyta; class Pinopsida; order Pinales; family Pinaceae; genus Picea; species Picea engelmannii. The sequence continues at coordinate 11,930 of WSFP011443117.1, read as the reverse complement.
TTTCACCATACTATGGTTTTGATTGCAGGACCACTCTAGAATTTATCGTTCAGGCATGTTTTGTCCCCGCAATGAAGTGTGGTCGTCAATCTGATGCAAATTCATGATTTGGAAACCCCGCTATTTTAGTGCCACTGCTAAAATTTATTTGTCTTCTAACTCCAGAATCATTTTAAACCATGCTTAGAGATGGAGCCAACTTTGTCTCTTGAGATATTTGAATGTTGAGCAGGAATACCTCCTGGAGGATGATCTCCCGAATCTGATGTGGTGGCCTGATGTCACTGTGTTGACGTGTCATGGAAAGAAGGGTGACAGGCGTCACATGGATATGGGTGGATGAAGAAATGAAATGACCTGAAATGAGTGCCACATGTCAGGGCCAGATGGAAGCCACTTGTCCTAATGGATGAGTGCCAAGTGTCTTCGGTACTTCGACATTTTGGGCTTCGGGAGTTTTTTATTGTGAAGCATGAAAAACTCCCGGAGTGACGTAACGTCTTGATGCTATATGAGGTCACAACCACTGATGGATGAGTGCCATGTGTTGAGCTGAAAAACACCCGTGGAGTTGGTAGGGCCCGAAGCGACGTGTTAGCCTAACGTTACTTTGGAGCTTCAGCTCTTCGGGACTTCGGGATGCTTGGGTGGAAATCTCTAGAAGTCACTTTCTCTCGATTGACGTGGCAGCCTCTCGTTAACTTTGGGACTTCGGGCCTTCTGGTGATACTGCTGCAAATATCAATGGTTCTTGTTGATTTGAGATCAACGATCCATAATTACTTCGGGAGTTCAGGCTTCAGGCCTTTTCAATGCATAGCTCTTACAATCCTTCAAAGTGTTGTATCTTCGAAGTGAGAGATATGTCTCCACATGTCCTCTTGTTTTGGATGGTTGAAATTCACTTCGAGAGTTCCATATTCGGGAGCTTTCTTCTTCTTGCTCGCGCAACCCTCTGAAGTGTCGAATTTATGAAGTGTGAGATCTGTCGACGTGTGTCCTCAGCCTTCAATGTCTCATATTTACTTCGGGACTCCGAGGCTTCTGTCTAGTTGTTAATCCTTGCGCGACTTTTAAATTTTGACTATCCGAGAGCCACTAATCTGAACTGCACATGGGATCTCCACCGTTAAAAATCGAACCTTCTTGTTTTCTTATATTTCAAGCTCAAAATGGATTGATCTGAAAGTTTTATTTTGCTCATGGCTTTTCCCTACACATACAACATACTTGATCGACCTGACTTTATCAACCATAAGAGGAAAAACTTATAGGAAGGTATGGAGAAAAAGAGAGACTAGACCGAGGTGTAGACACAAGTCTTAACAATAACTATACATGACCCATGAAAAATTTATGTGCTAACACTTCATACTCTAGAAAAGTATGCATAGAGGAACCAAGATTGTCAATATATTTTTCTTCAAGCCTATGACGATAAGGGGAAGGTAGAGCATTGTAGTAATGCATAAAAGAGGCTTGGTTCTAGGGGTGAATACGTTTGGGAATTTGATTATACAACTTGGTGAAATATAGGTTTAAATACTTGATAGTCTCACCATCTTTGTACGCAATTTTATTTTATTCCCGTAACTGTTCATCTGGGATCTTAGACTTCCCATAAGTAGATTTGAACCAATAAACTAACTCTTCCCAAGTGGAAAGAATCTTAGGAGGGAGATCGAAGAAATCTGTCGTTGCCTTCCCTTCGAGAGAGTTGACAAACAGGTGCATACAAGTATCATTGTCATTAGCTCCTATATTGTGATAGGTATTAGAGAATGCCACCAAGTGTTCTTTTGTAGTGATTGTGTTATTTCCTAAAAACCTAGGAAGATGTTTTTTAAATTTTGGTAACAACCGAGTCGTCGGTGCTAGTTTTAAATGGGAGGATACATGCCATGGGGTAGTAGTAACATCTTCCTTGAATTGAAAAATTCCATACTTATTTATGACCTTAGTGGGGTTGGTAGTAGATTGGACAAGATTCTAATGGATATAAAAGCTACCAATCATTGATGAGGCCGAAGGATGAGAATATGAGGCACCTCCAGTGAAACCAAAGCCACCCACAGATGCCATTTTGTAAATGATGGGCGATGGAGAAAAACATGAACTAGCCGAATGAGACAAAGTTATCCTTAGAGTACCTTGTTGGGTCGACAAAACATCGTTTCTTCTTCCTATTTCAGCGATATGAGTGATTTCAGGAGACAATCCTCTTCTTCTCCTAAAGATATGAGGGTTTAAGGACATGAAAAGAAGATCAAAACTTTTAGGGAAAAGAGAGCTACAGTTGATTCCTAGGTTGCCTTTTCATGGTCTCCCAGCGTTCTTGAACACTTATGTCTTGTTCAATTGTTGCCCACAAGCATTCAAGCTCAGCCCGAGTGTTAGCGGTTTCTAAGATGGTATTGAATAAAGTTAAAGAAATGTTGGTTTTGTCTTTAAGATCGGGCTCAATATTGGTCTGCCTTGTAATAGGTATTGTCATGAAGAAAAGAAAACAGTCAAAGAATCAAAAGAAGAAATATTCAATGATAATCACAAATACAATCAACAGAGAGATATGGAAGATCTCCCTAGTATGGTCGCCCAATAAATGTTGAGCTAAAGGTATGAATTACCTTACTCAATCATTTTTGAATCTTGTTTGGCTAGGACAAGATAGTTAGGAATATCACCCTAGGTTTTATAGCCTCAAAAATATTTTCCTAATATGCAAGTATTAATTACAAGGGTTAGGCTGATTTATTAATGAAAAGAATGTTTCAATATAAAATAAAATTTTATATTAGTTTCTGAAATATACACAGATTACAAAAAGTAAACATGGAGATCAAAAAGCAAAAAGTAACCAAGTCATAATTAAACATATATAAGACAGAATAGCAATCTAATTTATTTCATTCTGAGATATCAAAAGTGTTTTTCTCTTTACAAAACCCCTATGAGGGCATCGACCAAATTCTGATTTAGAGATCCTTGATGAACACCATACAAAAAGACTCTTACAATCAAGTAAAACTGGAATTTATAATTTGGATCAGCTTGCCACAAACTGCTGCCAATTTGACTCTGCAAGACATTCTTTATCAGCCATGAAACTTAATTCACAAACATAAAAGAATACATAGACTATCAAGGATGGATCAACACCTCTAAAACAAGCATCTGAAAGGTTTGGTTCAGTCTTGAACCTTTCTGTCTACAATAAGACCATGTTTTCACCAAGAGAATTAGGCTTTGAATAACTCAAGAATGAATGAAAACCGAAATTGTCTTATGAAATCAAAAGAGCAAACCTTAGTCTTGATTTCTCCTTCTATTCAACTCTTTGTTTCTTCTTCTCATTCAGCTTTTATGATTTCCAAATAAGTTGAAGTAGTTCAACTACTTTCTTTAGTTAAGTTAGTTTGACTTAACTAATTAGTTTAGGAGAAATAATTAATAGTAATAATAGTTAAGGGTCTTTAATTAATAATAACTAGGTAGGTGGGACCCCTTGTGACTCTCATCTTTACTTCTTTTCAAATCATGAAATATAACACAAATGGATAATCAGTTTAACACTTTCCACCCTTGTAACTCCCTTAGATACCTTCAAAATTGAATATTTAAATATCAGAAATGATTTAAATCATATCAAAAAATATATAAATATCCACATTATCCAAAACGGAGCTTGTTGTCTAAACTTCCTGCAAACCATTAACACTATCTTTATCAACTCAAATCATAAAAACACATAAACTAAAAGCCATACTTGCCACTCTGAGAGGCAATTTTTCTTTTATCATTGTTGTCCCCCTTTGATTTTTCGGAAGTAACCCATGGTTGATTTGAACCTTGAGGTTGTATTTCACAAATTACATGGGAACAATCATCCTTCAAATGAATGCGGGAAGACACGGAATTTGAGGAATCATTTGAGGGAGAAGAAGGGGAGTCAGTTTCTTTGACTTTATCTTTCATAGGGGGGATATCAGTTTTTAGTCTTTTACTAGCATGAGAAGATTGAACATGTGAATCAGCACGAGTAATCTGGACATTAGGATTGACAGGTGCTAGAAGAGGTAATGACATATTAGGCCAGCCACAATGGTGAGATACAGTTGGGTTGACAATCTCTTGTCATCCATCATTTGCAGGGACTTATGGTTGTAAGGACACATGAGGAGGGACAAGAATGCTAGGGATGTTCTGAGGATGGAAAGGAGGTATTTCGGGTCAAGGGTGTACTATTCCATGCCCAATCCAGTTAAAGAACCCAGCTTGGAATAGCTGGTTCAATTCCTGAGGATCGAAATCAAAATGAATGGAAAATTTAGGCCTTCTAGGCCCTCTGTTCCCATTTTACCCTGCCTCTGTTATTTCTTCCATGGCTTCCCCTACTAAAGAAACTCATCCTGTAGCAGAATTTTGTCAATAATTAATCCCTTAATAAACCATACATGACATTCTGCTTGCATGAATCAAAAATTGGCTCAGAAATTGACATGAGATACATGCAAATCCATCCACAACAAACCATTTAACAATCACCAAGTGAACAGGGGTTGATAGGGTTCATGGGACATATGGAGGGAGTGTAATGAGTGAAAAGTGGTATAATGATAGGGGATTAATACACGAATATTTTTCAGCAATTAATTAAATAATTTAACTGTGTAATAAAATACCAAAATATCAGTTGCCAACCATTGTTGTGTTATCTCCCTTATCGTTTTTATGCAGACCTTTTTAATTTATTTCAAAGAACATTGATGTCATAAATGAAATTGGGATTATGAGGGGAATGTAATGAGCAAAAAGTGGTAGAATGACAGGGACATAATATGGATAATGTTCATATAAAAATAAATCACAAAAAAAAAATCAAACATATCTCTGTTCAAACCTCCAAAGTTCAATAGTATTCACTTTTCAAAATTACAACTTAAATTGTAACTTCCTTTACAAATTTCTTGTTGGCTTCCAAATAGTAATCCATATGCCCAGAAATATTCAATTATAGCATCCTTTGTATCTTTATATAACAGTCATAAAAAACAGCATTGCAATCGATATGATAAACCACAATAACCCTTTGATCCACAACCATTCATAACTCTAATGCTAAATTGTTTTAAAACAAACAAGAATATGCACATTGCTTACAGCAATTTATATCCAATACTCATTCTTTAAAGCCAATAGGAACATGCACAGTATCTATAACCATTTGTGTCCATCCATTATTTAAACACTGTCCAAAACAATCAATTGGGTGTTATAACTCTTTATCGGGCCCCAATTAATTTGTACACAGGTGTCTCTTAATATAAACAACATAACATTTGAATCAAATAACATGCAACTCTTTGAGCCCAAGATTCACATAAATCAATATGTACAGACTTATTCAAAAATTTCTAAATGAGGGACGCAACCAAAATCGTTCCCAAGAAACCAAGCACGCACAATGCTCCATTAACCATCGACTTAAAACGATATCAAAATTCATATTTAGGTTTTTAAAACAAGTGGAGGGTAAGAACAGGTGTTTCTATCAAAGGATTAAGTCCTCAAAAAGCACATACAGTTCATGCCTTTTCACAATTTACCACAAACCCATAACAAGTGATAATACTCTCGATTGTGAGGGTTACCAAAAAGATAGACTGTCAACTCCAACAGGAAAATGAAATGAAGCCAATCTCTTAAACAACACTGTAATATGAGAGTCCAAGCACAAACCCATTCCCGACCAAAATCCTCTATAATTACTCAATTAACTTTTGGGTGATGTTAAACCCATACTATGCAATGCTTTCCAGGAAATGGTGTCAGTGAGGGAAATGCAATGATAGCTAACAAATCAGGGTTTTTCCAAGACAAGGCAAAAAAAACACTTTAATCTTTCAACGATTCATATTTCAACCCATAGGGTCGAAAACACTAGCCACAAAGATGAACAAGGAGTGGGTAGCTTAAACATAGAGACTTCTTGTGACAATCCATAAATAGGATATGCGCAAAGCCTAGAGTTTTGGCAAGCCATGATACTCAATTTCAACAGAGGTACCAGACTCAAAACCCAATCTATGACAGTGCAGGCTTCACTGTCATTTTTATCAATAAACCCATGCAAAGATTACACATGGCAAGGAGAGCATAACCATTTATTTTTTAAAGTGCCAACAGTCTAGACTAATCACCATAAGAAACCACGGACACAACACCAATACACAGTTCAAATATCTCATAACAGCTTAAGAAAAAAACAGACCACGAGCAATCCTGAGCCAAAAGTTGATTCAAAGGGTAGAGTAACCATGGATGGAAGAGTATGAAACCCATACCTAGAAAATCATGTGCGAGGAATAAAACTAGACTGTATACCTCCTTCACGACCGAATAATGTGGCACAGCAATAACCACCAGAGCCAAAACCAAAATGCAAGAGTGACTAGGGTGATGGGCTCAAGGGGAGTTTGAGTGATGTGCACTAAATGCACATTTCTTCTCCCTTCCAACCTTGGAGTTTGAGTGGCGTGCACTAAATGCACATCACTTCTCCCTTCCAACCTCATTCAATTCAAATTACAAGCCAATCCAATTCACCATAGCACAAAGCAATTAATCAACCATGTATCCATTTCCATATCACATTTGCATAGTGCGCCACCCCTTTGTAATGTCAACTCTTTAAAATAACAATGTGCTAGAAACATTACCCCATGTGCATCCACATATAACATTGAACAAGGCGCATAAGTCTAGTAGAAAGGGTTTAGTGTGACCCCTTTTGTCACAATAATACATAGCATTAGAACTTGTATATAGTTTTTTTATTCAAAGAGCTCCATTATTGTATTTTATCAAGATCATTTGAACCAATTAATGCCATGTTTAATGCAATGCCAAACCAAAACTGATAATAATTATTTCATCCACAGGGCAGCCTTAACATATTTTGTGAGAGGTCATCAAAGCCATCTAGTGCCATGTATTAATCAACCAACCATCACATGTTACCATAACATTTTAAACCATGATTTGAAACAATGAACTGTAGAAGATTGTGTTGGTACCATCACATAATCAAACAAAATATAAGCGCAGCATATCCACCATTGCGCCACAAGTCCAACAAGGGGGTCCCACCTACTAGTTTATTATTAATATAAATAATTAATAGATCTTGGAAATCATTTGCAAGCATAGTATTCATCGTTGTGTTTTTAAGCATCAACACACTTCTTATGGCGGTCATTCTGCAAATTTCCCTATGTCTACATGAACTGTGGCAGCTTATGATTGGTGTGAATGATTGTCTCCTTACCGAGAATGTAATGCCTCCAATGGTGGCATGACTGTACAATGGAGTACATTTATTTGTCGTAAGTATGGTACTTATGGATGGCATCTAATAGTGTCTCACTATGATAGGCCACGGGGTGTCCGTGATAAGTGAGAACTGCGCCCACAGCATAGTCTGAAGCATCTATCTTAATCTCAAAGGGTTGTTTCATGTCAAGTAATGAAAGCACAGGGGTTGAGCACAAGCACTTCTTCAAATCATAGAATGCTTGTTGTTGTGGCAGGCCCCACATGAACTTTGCCTTAACACCACCCCTGGTTACTTGTCTGAGATCCCATGCAATATGGGAGAATCCCAACATGAACCTGTGATAGAAATTAGCAAGGCCTAAAAAGATCTGAAGCTCAATGAGTGTGGTTGGTGTTGGCCAGTCATGAATGACCTGGATCTTGGCTGGATCCACATGCTCTCCATGCTCATCAATAATGTAGCCTAGGTATTGGACCCTTTCCATGTAGAAGGAGCATTTTTCCAAATTTGCATATAGCTTGTGTTGCTGCAGATTCTGCAGAACCTTTTGAATATGTTGCAAGTCTTCCGTCCAATTCTTATTGTATATGAGGATGGAATACAAATACACCACCACAAAAGAATTGGTGAAATGTTGCAAGATATCATCCATCATCCTCATGAAAGTTGTTGGGGCATTCTTCAAACCAAAGGGCATGACCAACCATTCAAAAAGACCTTATTTGGACTTGAAGGCAGTTTTCCATACATTTGTCTGCTCTATTGGGACCTGATGGTAGCCAGACTTTATATCAATCTTACTAAAGTATTTAGACCCCTTGAGATAGTCAAGGATATCGTCTATTTGGGGAATCGGGTATCGTTTCCTGACTGTGATTTTATTTAGGGCCTGATAATCTATGCAGAGTTGCTAGGTCCCATCTTTCTTCTGCACAAGCATGATTGGGCTTCCACACGGTGATGAGTTGGGTCATATGTTCCCCTTTTGGAGCAATTATTGGATCTGATGTTTGATCTCCTCATTTTCTAATAGAGAGTGATGATAGACTAGCCCATTAGGTAATGGTGCGTCGAGGGTTAGATCGATTGAATATTTGACCTGACAGTGTAGAGGTACCCCAGGGGGTGAGGAGAATATTTCTTTGTATTCTTCCATGACCTTATCCACTTTATTTTTTTGTGTGGAGAGATTGACCACGGAGGCCATGGATTTGGTTGCAACCTTCCACTCACTTTGATAGCAAATAACGAAGAAGACAAACTTCCCGGTCTGAGATACAACCTTCCTGCATTTCTTGGCAGAGATAAAGGAAATGGAAGTATTTTGGAAAACCTCGGGTATCCTGCACAATTTCATGTCCAAAGTAATAATAACACTGTGAGGCCTAGACTCATATACAACATGATGTTTCCATAAATAAAGTTGGCCCAAAATAATATCACAAACTTCAAGGGAAGCAACATCACATAATACGTCATCTTTGAAGGGCTTGGTGCCATAGGATAGGTGGCACTGTTGGTTGACACGAAGATCACTTTCTTGGCAGAGCCATCCAATGGAATATGGTTGCAAGTTCAACATTGTTGGCAGGGCCAACCACTTGACGACCTCCACTAAGATGAGGTTCTTTTGGCTACCGCTATCAACGATAAAGTGCAGTGGAGTACCCTTCACCCACATCTCTTAATGAAAGAGGCGCTCGCCTTCCTCTGTCTCATCACATTCACTGGGAAGGATCTTGGTGGTGGCAACGATGGCATTGGGTTCTATGTCAATAATTCATCGTCCCTTTTCTAGTTCTAACTATGAGTCAGAACCCACATTTAATTCATAGGATTTCACCTCCGCCACTAATGACTGCTTTGAGCGGCAATAAATAGTGTTATGTCAAGGGCTCTTATGGAAGTTGCGCCACTTCCCGATGTATTTATTTGTCTTTCCATTGTCCTTTTTTGTTTTCATCTTAGATTGGTTGTCCTGAGGTTCTCCATATTTTCTCTACCCTTTGTTTTAAGGGTTGGGTCTGCCCTTGATCTACTTCTACTATGAGGGGTTTCCAGATCCAAACTACCGCATCTTTAGTTTAAGCTTCTGCTTGATTTTGACAACATATTGATAGGCCACTCCCAAGGACAAGATGTCCAAAAAATCCATTTATTTCTAGATGTATCTATGCAGACCGCTGCAGTACTTGAGCGCCAGATGTCGCTTAGAATATTTGATATCCATCTTGGTGCACAAGGTATGGAATATATTTGTGAACTCTGGCACTGTTTAGTCCCTTTCTTGTCACAGTGTGGTCCATATTGTATACAGATCATCATAACTTCCAACAGGGTAGTATTGTTCCTTAATAGCATCCCTAAAGGACTCCCAAGTGAGTGAAAAAATAAATAATGAGGGTTCCTCTATTTCCTTTTCCTCACAAAAAGTCTCCCACCAATCTTTGACGTGGGTGACAACTTTGAGGAGCGCAAATGTAATATTTTCTCTATTGGAAAAGTTATGGACAGAAAAATACCCTTCTAGTAGATTCAACCATTTTTCTACATCATTTGTGTCTATCTTACCTTCAAATATAGGAATATCAAATTTGATATGTACCTTGAATGGGGTGATGCCTCTTCTCGAGGAAGATTCATCGTCTGTTGGTAGTTGTCGAAGGCTTTGCACAAAAAATCCATCATATCGTTCCTCTGTTGTGCGAGGGCTTCCTCGAGAAACAGTTTGAAAGGATCTCATGTTCTGTCATATTTATTTTCTCCCACCATGGAAGGTTGCTTGGGAGAGAAAGAGCTCTTGTCCTCAAGAGAAACAAGCTCAAGACCCAACTCTTTGTACCATTATCTCATCGGGGACATGCACTAAGAACGAAAAGGACCAGACTGCTTTGATACCACTGATCCAGATTTTATCAGCATAATGAAATGATTAAATATCTATATTATTAGCACATAGATACAATGAACAATAACAGAGATACAATAAAACTTGGCTTCTATTAAATAAAGAAATATGTTGAAACTGTAAAATGTAGACTAAAACATGCTTGCTAGAATGGTGGTGGCTTATCTATGAGAAGAGATGTGACGACTGTGCTCATTCACAAGAAGATGATTACAATGAGGTTCCAAAGGCCTTTTTTAAATAAGCATGAATGCCAAAACCATATACATCCAAAAAACTAACCCTAGGAGATGAAGCACCAAAAGTCATGTGGGCTTCGTTGGGGTAAGTTGTTACATCAACTTCCCGGGGTCGTAACTTTTGCATACGATCTCCATTTTATGTCCACAATATCCTGTTGGAAACGTCTATATGAGGACTACACATTATGCCATCACACTTGCCTTTATTTTTAATGTGACTGTGGTGGGACCAAAAAACGTTTTTTAGGGCCTCAAAACAACCCCAGAAGTTTGGGACCCGAAAAGCTAGAAAAAAACTGCCAAGATGAAAACTGAAACTACCAAGATGACATTTGTATGTGAGTCAGCTGGAATAGGTGGGTGGCCATCGATATCCACCTGGATCAAAAGGTTTTGGTAGTTTCATTCACCTTATGTTCCTCTTCTAATCAGACCATAAAGAGGACAAATCTCCTATTCTAAGAGACAACCCTTCTACACTACTTCGTAGAGATCAAAGAGACCACAATAGTTGGGACTGCCTTCAGTACCCTGTAGAGTTGACCTCTCAAGGTAATAATGGCCCTACACGGCCTAGATTCATAAAAAACATGACACTTCCACATATATGGTTGTCTTAACAAAACATCAAAAAATTCAAGAGGGGAAACATCACACAATACATTGTCTTTGAAGGGTTTGATGTCATAGTGTAGATGACATTTCTAGTTGACGCTAATGTCTCATCTCTGGTTGAGCCAATTGATGGTGTATGGTTGAGGATGTGGCGTCATTTTTAGGTTTAACCTCTAGACAACCTTTTCTAAGATTAGGCTCTTCTAGATACTTCTATTAACAATGAAATGGAGTGGGGTTTCCTTCACCCACATCTATGTGTGGAAGAGGTGCTCCCCTTCTTCAGGATCCTCTGGTTCCTCTGGATAGAATTGTGTGGTGGCGATACTAACACTGGGTTTTGCATTAGTGATCCGTTTTTCCTTTTCTGGTTTTGAATCAGAGTCTGAGTCAACATATGACCTTGAGGATTTCATCTCTGCTAACAATGATTGTTTGGAGTGACATTCATCAATATTAACATAGTCACCAACTTAACAAGAACTCTACAATGTTCTCGTTTTCTTGGGGGTCACATTTTTTACCTCATTTTGAAAATTTGTGCTATCGGTAGCATCCCCTTCCCTTTTTAGGTTGTTTTTTGATATTTTAAATATTCTTATCCATAATGTATCCACATTATTTTTTACGATGCTTAAAATTTAGACCCATCATGTTAACAATTGATGTCATTGTGATGTCATTGCGAACAAAGACTTTAAATTTACCCTCAAATCAAAAAGCGATGCTACCAATAGCATTGTTTTTTTTTTGGAGTTGAAATCATAACCTAATTGAAATCGTGCTCTCGACAACTAGAACCATCATCGATAAACAACTCAAAATCAGC
>ML869642.1:0-10513 GCA_009831015.1 Picea engelmannii | reverse complement strand
AGACTATAACACCACTTTGTACATAACTCATACAAATGTTATTTAACCCACATGCATTTAAACAATAAACACATTCAACACAGATTATTCATATGAATTACTGTCATAATCAACAAGCAATTAGATTTTCATATTAATTCATAAACACAACGGAAAACATGATACATAAGAAACACAATCATGCAAAACATGATTAAACCATAATCAGATACTTATCTTTGCAACAGTGGCAGTTTCACCAACCAAGTGCAGGCCTTCCACGAACCTCCCAGCCTTAGACCACACAGCTCATCAGCTCAGCAGTGGGTCACCCCCGAGCTGGGACTAAGCTCCACCCCAAAGCAAGGAATCCTAGGCTAGGCTGAGGTTATAGGGAAAACAACACAGAATGACTGGAAGGATTCTTCCCAGGATACCATCTTACGCCCACTACTCGCAAACTCTCATTCCCCACATGCCTGTTCCACCCTGGAGTATACACCTTCACAAGCACAGTCCATCGGTGCTACAACTCCCTCTCTGGGTCTCGGCAACATGTCGGATCGGGAAGTCTCAGAGCTCGAAGCTGGTGCTAGACACTCTCTGGAAGAAACCACTTCCCAACAAACTCTCTCTCCCGGAAAGAATTTCTCATAGGCCTGACAACTTGCCTCTTCCAACAACAATCACCTCCCTCACCTGGAGAGAGGTTTCACACAGGTTCGACATAGACTTACACTGGCCAGTAATCCCCGCGCAGTTCAGCGCTGCGTGGCCACAACAGTCAATTGGAAACACAGACACAGGCTTCCCAAACTGGTTCAACAAACATGGGATAGCCTTCATGGTTTTGGTTTTGGGATTGCACAAGGTGTGAAGAGATCCCACACATAGGCTCCAACTGTTCAGACAAAAGATGTACCGGCTATCTCTGAAATCAACACAGGCTTTTCGGCTTTCAGGGTTGCACCCCCGGGTATTCTTGTAGAGGTCAGACCGTTCATGTTCAGACAGTCTGGTGGAATGGAGGAGCGAGAGCCTTCATGGCTTACCTCATCTGTTTTATTTGCATGCATTAGGGTGGACACTTGTCACCCTTGAAACTGCATGCGTTCCACCAGCACGCATCACCCTTGTACATCCTCTCTTGCCAACACTTAGGATAAAACATAAATGCACATGTCTCTTTGGGATAATATTAAAATATCATTCCCAGGCTTAAGCCCCCTAGGCTCAACACTTAGCTCCTTTTCCCACCTTCCAACCCCTAATTCCTTGCCCACTCTGTGGATGCTCAGTCCCCCTTCACTCATTCATTGTGGTCGGTCTGCACCTGGTGGTGTTTATATTTTATTAAATTTTTTGCATACATACAAGTACAATAGCAGGCTCCTGGCCTTCAACACTTAGGCTCCCTGTCCTAATAACACATAAGCCTCCAGCTTATAAGAACTCGGCTCACCAGCCTATAAATCATAATTACAATTCTTTTCAGAACATGGTTCACTACGGGGCTCGGCCTTGGGGACACTACAATCCCCCTCCCCTTATTTGTGCACTGTCCTCAGTGCAACTTTACACAACATCTGTAAGCCTTTCAAAAATTTCAAAAATATGTGGGTACTCTGCCCGCATAACCTCTTCATGCTCCCATGTCACGTCCTCAGGACCGTACCAGGTCCATTGGACCTTTACAAGTTCTATAGCTCGATTCCGGAGCTGTTTTCTTTTCATGTCCAATATGCGCACATGATACACTTGCAGGACACCCTCTAGTTCCACCTGAATCATATTCCAATCGATAACATGATTAGCATCATGTACATATTTCTTAAGCAGTGAAACATGAAAGACATTATGTACAGTCATAGATGTAGGTAATGCAAGCATGTATGCAACTGGACCAATCCTTTCCAGGATATCAAATGGCCCACAAAATCTTGCTGCCAACTTGGCGCAACTTCCCAGTCTCAAGGAACTCCTGTTAGTTTTCACTTTCAGGAAAACATGGTCACCCACTTTGAATTCTCTATGGGTTATGTTACTATCATCATAACTTTTCTGCCTGTCCTGGGCAACTTTTAGATTATGTTTTATTTTAGTCATTTGATCTTCCATCTCTTTGAGCAGTTCAGGCTCGACTACTACTCTATCAGCTGGATTATCCCAGCTCACTGGATTGTTGCACTTTCTTCCATAAAGCGCTTCGAATGGGCTCATCTTCAATGATGCATGATACCCATTATTGTAGGCCAATTCTACCAAATGCAGGTAGTCTTCCCACCTTGATGATTTATCCATCACATACATTCTCAGCATGTCTTCTATTACTCTATTTACTCTCTCTCTGTCTGTCCATCAGACTCGGGATGATACATTGTACTAAAGTTCAGATTCGTTCCGAATCCTTTGAACAGTCCTTTCCAGAAATTCGAAGTGAATTTCGGGTCTCTATCAGACACAATTGTCTTAGGAATTCCGTGCAAGTGTGCAACTTCTTTTAAGAAGATATCAGCAACATCTACTGCTTTGTGGGTGGTTTTCAGTGGAATAAAATGGGCAGCTTTAGTAAGCTTGTCCACCACCACCATGATTGAATCATGCTGTTTGCTTGTTCTAGGTAGTCCGGTGATAAAATCCATTGTTACCACGTCCCATTTCCATTCAGGAATAGGTAAAGGCTGCAGCAACCCTGCTGGGTTCCTATGCTCCACCTTAACCTTCTGGCACTCCATACATCTGGCGATGTATTCAACGATTTCTTTCTTCAAACCCGGACAAAAATAATGGCTTTTGACTGCTGCCACAGTCTTCTGATATCCAGGATGTCCAACATAAGCCATGTTATGCATCTCCTTTAGAATTTCCAGCTTCAATTCTCGGACATTAGGTACATACACTCTGTTTTTATACAGAAKTAAACCATTAGTTCCCAAGGTGAAACTTTCCTTGGTTTGTGGTCTCTCACGCTGYTGTARCTTTGCTACAAGATTTTTGTACTGCAAATCAACATTTGCAGCTTTCAAAATTCTGTCTTTCATCTCAGTCTGGTACATGCTAATGGTTGTAGCATGTAATTCGTGCACCTTTCTGCTGAGTGCATCAGCCACCTTATTTTYTTTCCCCTTGATATGCTTGATATCAAAGTCATATTCGCTCAAAAACTCCAGCCATCTGATTTTCCTCGCATTTAAAGCCGGCTGATCAAATAAATACTTCAAACCATTGTGGTATGTTCTTAATTCAAATCTCCTTCCCATGAGGTAATGTCTCCATTTCCTCAAGGCGTGGACGATTGCTGCTAGCTCTAAATCGTGAGTGGCATAATTCTTCTCATGTTCCTTCAACTTTCGGGACCCATAACAAATTACAAATCTCTCTTGGCTGAGAACTCCTCCCAGCCCCTCCTTACATGCATCTGTGCACACTACGTAATCCTTGTCTGGATGTGCAATCTTCAGGATTGGAGCACTGGTTAGCAGCTACTTCAATTTCTGGAAGTTGCTCTCACATTCTTCAGTTCACTGGAACTTCTTCCCCTTCCTTTGCAAGGAAGTGATAGAATGGGCTATCCTTGAGAATCCAGCTATAAACCTCCTATAGTAGCCTGCCAGACCCATAAAAGATCTAAATTCTTCCACATTCCTTGGTGCTGGCCATTCTCGAATGGCCTGTACCTTCTCAGGATCCACAACGATCACTTCTTTAGATATTATATGTCCCAAGTAATGGATCTGCCTTTGGTAAAATGATCACTTGCTCAGTTTTGCGTACAACTAGTGTTCTCTCAACAACTTTAGCACCATTATCAGGTGTTGCTCATGTTCTTCCTTTGTCTTGGAATACACCAAGATGTCATCCAGGAAGACTATGACAAACTTGTCCAAATAATTTCTGAACACCCCATTCATTAAGCACATGAAAACAACAAGCGCGTTGGACAATCCAAACAGCACCACTGTGAACTCATAATGACCATACCTTGTTCTAAAGGTGGTCTTGTTGATGTCCTCATCCTTTACTCTCACTTGGTGATATACTGATCGGAGATCTATTTTTGAAAATATTTTTGCATCCTTCAACTGATCAAAAAGATCATCAATCCTTGGCAGAGGATACTTGTTCTTGACATTGACCTTATTCAACTGTCGAAAATCAATGCACAGCCTCAACGTCCCATATTTCTTCTTCACGAATAGGACTGGGGCTCCCCATGGTGACACACTGGGGTGAATGTAACCTTTCTTTAGTATCTCTTCGAGCTGCAATTGCAACTCTTTCAGCTCGGGCGTACTCATTCTATAAGGAGCCTTTGAAACTGGAGCTGCTCTAGGCATCAAATTTATAGAAAAATTGATGTCCCTCTTTGGAGGTAGTCCAGGTACCTCCTGAAATATGTCCTCAAATTCTTGGAGTACTTCGTGGTCTTCTATATTCGATACTACATCTTGGGATGCTTCTTCCAGCCGAGCTGGAAATAATTGACAGCCTTTCCGGTAACATTTCTTCAGCTGCATGGCTGAGATTTCCCTCACAGCCATGGCTCTGGGAATTCTTTGGGCTGTTACCTGATTTCCCTCTTCGTTCAGGCATGTGAACCTCTTGTTATGACAATCCAAAAGGGCATGGTGTTGGTCCAAACAGTCCATCCCAATTAAGCAATCATATGAGCCTAAAGGAAGAATGTTCAATTCAGCCTTAGTGTTCATTCCTTTCATGTCCACTGAACAAGACTTAACCAGTTCAGTGACCTTCCTCTTGGTCCCTATGGCCAACTTCACTAACCAAGACTTCTCATGTTTTCTCCTCGTTAGATGCAAACTTTCCAACACTCTAGGATCTACATAACTATGGCTAGCCCCTGAATCAATTAAAATAACAAGGGGTCGGTTGTTAATCGTACCTTCCACTTCAATCATGTGCGATTGAAATTCTTCTTGCTTGTTGTCCAGGGTTGCGTAGATCCTCGGCATTCTGCTACCCATATCCTCTACTGTTTCATCTTGCTGAACAGTATGTACAGTTCTCGCCTTACCATTTTTATGGGGACAATCTCTGTACTTGTGGTTTCCTTGATAGCCCCAACACTGAATGGGTGTCAGTCTCTGTCTTTGTGCTCCCTCTTCATTCCTTCTCGGCTTTCTAAATGATGGCTGTCCCTGAAGACTGTTTCTGAAAAAGGAAGTCTTGTTTCTCTTCTGCCTCTGTTCTTTCTTAAACCTCTTTTGGTCATTCCAAGCCTTCCGAAAGGTAGGATTTTCTCTTTGTTGTTCGTATAAGAATTTCTCCCTTCTTATTATTTGTTCCATAGTCTTAGGATCATCATATTGAATCTTGTCACTAATGGAAGGTGGCAGTCCACTAAGATATCTCTGAATTTTAACAACTTCATCCTTGATGAATGGAACATACTTCAGTAGTTCCAGAAAATTTCGTTCATACTCATCAATGGTCATACTGCCCAACTTGAGTTCGAAGAACCCCTTCATCTTTCTGTCATAGTATCTTTTAGTCAGGTATTTCTTCTCGAAATACCTCTTAAATTCCTTCCAAGTGACCTCTTTCTCTCTGATGTGTTGCACCTGCAAAAACTGATCCCACCACATGGATGCTTTTCCTTTCAGTTGGTATATTCAATTCTTCCTTCTGCATGGGCGGAATAATTCTGCAATTGGAAGTATTTCTTCATGCCAAGAAACCATGTCTCGACATATTCCTCCTTCTTATGTTCTCCATCGAATGTTGGAGGCTTAATATTGTTCATCTCTCCTTTCAATTCCTCCCTTCCATATTTCTGATGTTTTCTGGTAGGGGATGGGCTTGAACTACTTTGTGTCTTACTGTCAGAATGTCTTTGGGAGTGCCTAAGATGTAGGCTACCACTCCTTGACCTACTTCTTCTCTCATGGGTTCTGCGACTCTCTGTCATACTTGAGTCTCTTCCTTTCTTGAGTTTCTTCTCTATTCTTTCCAGACTCTTCAAAAATTTTAAGTTTAATGCACCCTGCCAGTCCTCGACTTTCATGAGCTTTCGACTATCATCTCAGCGAGCCTTGGCCTCTCTTTGCAATCCTTCAAGGATTTTCATTATGTGTTCTTCCTTATCCTTCTCTTTTCCATGCCCATTGGAGTTCGATCCTTCGACTCCCAGGTTAACATCCTTTCCTTCCTATTTTTCTTCTATTTCAGGGGTAATCTGCACCTTTCCCCACTCCATACTCGACGTTGGTTAATTGGAGTACTGACCTCCGTCGAACTTTGCACACACACTGTGCAATTAAATTCGAAGTTTGTCAGGCCATCAAAACTTCACGAACAATCTTTAGCATTTATAACTAATACCAACAAGAACAAAAGACATTTCGATTCCAATGGGTTTTCTGAGCTCTCGTTCGGCTCTCCAATTTTCAGGACTTCATTTTTTCGGGTTTTCGAGCTTTCATTTTCGGCACTTCAGAATTTTAGAAATTCAGTTTTTTGTACCTAGGGACTTCGGGTTTCGGGGTTTTGGTACTGGAGAACTCCCGTTTAACTCTCCGGGCTAGACTCAGGGTTCACACGACCTCCCCTTATATGACCACAGTCATACCTCCTATCGGAGTTTCATATTTCCCGATGCGCCCTTCACACGTTAGCCCTCTTGGCTTAGCTCCTGGTCCACGTGACCTCTACCCCATGACCATAGTCAAACCTCTCATCGGGGTTTCGGGGTTCAGAGTTTCACAATGCATGGAATTCTTGTCCCCACGATTCCCGATTCTCTGAATACCGACTGGCTGACAACTGCCCCCCCACACAACGGAGCTTTCCTCCTTCTCTAATCTGCTGACAGCTGGCTCCCACTTATCGGGATTTCACAGTTCGTGATTCCAAAATACATAAACACTTTATCACCGGGATCCCCGATATCCCGATGATCCAAACACCAATCAACAACTTCCTATCGGTCCTTTCCCGATGGCACCGATTGCTGCCACGCGTCCTCCTCAAGAATGGACGGTCCTCGCCGCTTCTCGCTATTTCGCGATTTCGTGATTTCAAATGCTCCGGGTGCCTTGTCTTCAGGGTTCGCGAAATGTCGAACCCTGATATGCCGATGGGATCCCGATCTCGCCCACGTGTCCCAACTGAGGGATGACTCAGATCGTTCCCGGGACTTTTACCATGAAAATTCCCTACCTCCTTTGTGACTCTCGATATCGCGATTCCCGATTTCCCGAAATGGAAAATCTCACGACATGTGTCCTCCGTCTTTCATACGGTCTAGATCTATTTCAGAGCTTTCGCCCCTAGTCTATGAGATTTAACCTTCGGACATCTCCCGATAGATCCTACGACTGATGGGTTTTTCGACCGAGATCTGACGGCTCAGACGGTTCCTAACCAATTCGGAATTTCGCATATCGTGATTTTCCACATTCCTATGTATTTTAAAAAGGAATTTTAATTCCTACGCACATTTTTCCAGATCCGACGGTCGCGAGGGCTCACCTTCCCTCCCGAACAGATCCTAAGGTTCTAACACCATTGATGTAGAGACCTGTCTCCCCATGGCCATAGACCCCACTAGCTGCGGTTTCACTCGCCGCTATACTTCCTAAGCTCGTAAGCATGATCAAGAAACTACTTGACACTCTGGAACAAACCAAGGTCTGAAATTGGTTCTCCAAACCCAATTTCCCTTCGCATTCTTGGTCCAAAGACCGCTCCACTAGCCATCTAGGCTCAGTGTTGAAAACTCTCTCTGATACCAATTTGTAGCACACCCATTTCGAAACTCTGGGCTTATTCACACTCTGATACCAATTTGTAGCACATCCATTTCGAAACTCTGGGCTTATTCGCGCTCTGATACCAAACTGTAGCACACCTTTTCTACTACTTTGTTTAATCGTTCTTAAAAGAAGACTATAACACCACTTTGTACATAAATCACACAGATTTTATTTAACCCACATGCATTTAAACAATAAACACATTCAACACAGAGTATTCATATGAATAACTGTCTTAATCAACAAGCAATTAGATTTTCATATTAATTCATATACACAGCGGAAAACATGATACATAAGCAGCACAATCATACAAAACATGATTAAAGCATAATCAGATACTTATCTTTGCAATAGTGGTAGTTTCACCAACCAAGTGCAGGCCTTCCACGAACCTCCCAGCCTTAGACCACACTGCTCATCATCTCAGCAGTAGGTCACCCCGAGCTGGGACTAAGCTCCACCCCAAAGCAAGGAATCCTAGGCTAGGCTGGGGTTACAAGGAAAACAACACAGAATGACTGGAAGGATTCTTCACAGGATGCCATCTTATGCCCACTACTCCCAAACTCTCATTCCCCACATTCTTGTTCCACCCGGGAGTATACACCTTCACAATCACAGTCCATCGGTGCTACACCTCCCTCTCTGGGTCTCGACAACATGCCGGATCAGGAAGTCTCAGAGCCCGAAGTTGGTGTTGGAAACTCTCTGGAATAAACCACTTCCTAGCAAACTCTCTCTCCCGGAAAGAGTTGCTCACAGGCCTGACAACCTACCTCTTCCAACAACAATCACCTCCCTCACCTGGAGAGAGGTTTCACATAGGTTCGACACAGACTTACACTGGCCAGTAAGCCCCGCGCAGTCTAGTGCTGCATGGCCACAATAGTCAATTGGAAACACAGACATAGGCTTCCCAAACTGGTTTAGAAAACACGGGATAGTCTTCACGGTTTTGGTTTCGGGATTGCACGAGGTGTGCAGAGATCCCACGCATAGGCTCCAACTGTTCAGACAAAAGATGTACCGACTATCTATGAAATCAACATAGGATTTTTGGCTTTCAGGGTTGCACCCCTGGGTATTCTTGCAGAGGTCAGACCGTTCATGTTTAGACAGTCGGGTGGAATGGAGGAGCGAGAGCCTTCACGGCTTACCTCATCCATTTTATTTTCATGCATTAGGGTGGACACTTGTCACCCTTGAAACTACATGCGTTCCACCAACACACATCACCCTTGTACATCCTCTCTTTCCAACACTTAGGATAAAACATAAATGCACATGTCTCTTTGGGATAATATTAAAATATTATTCCCAGGCTTAAGCCCCCTAGGCTCAACACTTAGCCCCTTTTCCCACCTTCCAGCCCCTAATTCCTTGCCCATTCTGTGGATGCTCATTCCCCCTTCACTCATTCATCGTGGTCAGTCTGCACTTGGTGGTGTTTATATTTTATTAAATGTTCTACATACATACAATTACAACAATAGGATCCTGGCCTTCAACACTTAGGCTCCCTGGCCTAATAACACATAAGCCTCCAGCTTATAAGAACTCGGCTCACAAGCCTATAAATCATAATTAAAATTATTTTCAGAACATGGTTCACTATGGGGCTCGGCCTTGGGGACACTACAACTATCCTCTCCAACCACCACCGAATCTACCTAGGTCTTCACATTATATGCAGACTGCTTATGGTCCTACTGGTTTTCCAATAGGGCTTCCTCCCCAAAGCCACCAGTACCCACAGGTGAATCGACAATTACCCTTCTTGGCCACTTTGGATCTTCCAGACTTTTCAAGAATTTTAAATGATCCAATTCGTCACTCTCCGCAATGGCCTACTATACCAGCCAAGATACCATCGAACATCCCTAAATTCAATGGCAAAGCGAGAGAGGACCCGAACAATCACGTCATGAATTTTCACCTCTGGTGTTCATCCAACTCGTTGATGGATGACTCTATTCGTTTACGTCTTTTTCAACAAACCCTCACAGGTTCTGCTACGAAGTGGTATATAGAATTACCACGAGGTTTCTTTGCTGACTTCAACACCCTAGCTATGGATTTCCTCACACACTACCAGTTATCGATTCATTATGAAATGGGGACTGAGATTTTGAGTTCTTTCAAATAAAACAAAGCCACTCATATATCCGATCACATTCATGAGTGGCGACGGAGACGATGTCTCATCAAACTTGAACTCCCCAATCAGCTGTTGGCAGAGTGGTTCACCAAATCATTTGTGAATGACATCAGTCGTGACATCTCCATGGGTGGAGTAGTCATGGAAGAGCAGGCCATAAGTCATGCTCAATAACTTGACCTCATTTACTCACAAATGGGTACCCTTTACGACTTACTACCTGACTTACCTTGTCCTTCCACTTCCGCCACTTCAACTACTCCAATTGCTTCGCATGCATCTGATGGTGTGATTGGCACTTTCCAGGCCCAACCAAATTCTGCCTCAAGCACCAACCCCAAAACTGCTTCTTCTAATGTTCAAAATGCTCCATCTCCTGCCCCTCCCACCGGCAAGACTTCTGAGGTAAATGCAGTTCAATCTACCCCAGCCGATAAAAACAAATCTAAAAAGGGAAGGGATAAGAATAAGGAGGACAAAAATACTTCTCAAGCTGAGTGAACCAAAAATACACCTGTTGACGATCGGGATAAGCGCAAACCTTGATACCCTTGTATTATCTGTGGTGATGATCACTACATGAAGGATTGTCCACGAC
>ML869640.1:0-10090 GCA_009831015.1 Picea engelmannii | reverse complement strand
CTAATACATCAGTCAATAGCTCAAAGACATTACAAAAACCTGCAATACAAGATTGGAGAAAAGGACAAGGCGTCCTATTGGGCTAGTGTCCACAAGAAAATGAAAGTTTCCAGAAAGATCTCATCCAAGCCATGTAAGTGAGGCGATGTGGTTAGGGGATGTCCAAACATGTGGGTGCAGTGAGGGCCAAGGATGCATAAGTGTTACGTGTGGGTGCCTTTGTAGAAGGCGAGATGTACCTGTCATGGATGCATTTTTCCAAGCCCATTCTTGCCTTTATTCTTTTTATTCTTTTATTTGCTTTTTTGTTCAAGAACTAACCAGGGGACACTGCCTTGGCATGGTGACCAGAGCTGACAGCGTTACCCACAAGTACTTTCACAGAGATGAGAAGGTTGGCTCGTGATGAGACCCCCTTTCCCTTGGCCATGCAACCAAAGGTCACTGCCCTGGTGTGGTAACCAGATGGTGGCAATGTCATACTGTTAGGTACCGATGGACCTAATAGGCTGGCTCGTGATGAGACCCCCTATCCTCTGACTAGGTCTTGTTTTGTTGTTTTCCGGGTCCCTCTTGTTTCTTGCTGAGAGGCTATTTACTGCCTTCTTTGGGATCCCTAGGCGAAGCATCTCGAGGTTTTATTTCTAGGCTTTTGTCTTTTACCAGCTGCTTTTACCTTCTGGGCCTTTAGCCCCTTCTTCCCATGAGATAAGGTGCAATCCTGCAAATAGGTCAACCCAATGCCCGAAAAAGGGGAATGGGATAAATGAGCGGGAGATAAGATGAAACAGTGGTGCTATGATGGGAGCGGACGATGGCTTTTCAGAAATTCCCCCAGTGGCAAACGAAGACCTATGGGCACAGGCTTGCTAGGGCACCTTGTTAATTTCCCCAAGCATGGTCAAGTGGGCTAATGTAAGATCCAAGCAGTTGTTAAAGATAAAAGGAATCCGATGCATATATTTAAAGGTTTTAATGATCAAAAGTGACACATATCATGATACCTAGACCAATTACCTCATGGAGCAAGAACCTCTTCTGATACAGGATCAAGCCGATGGTGATGGATGCTACTGTTGTTGACAAGACAAGGATGATGAATGAAGAAAAGGTGGGCTCTCCAGGGCCATGCTCAGGTCAATCCTTCTCTCGGTACTCCATGTCTAGGACCTGTGGGCCTAGAGACATGATCTCCTAGTTATCCCTAAAAAGTGGGGATAACATCTGGTTCCAACTCGGGGACATGTGCTCACCGTAGAGCGCATGAGAACCTCAACATCTCTGACATAACCTGCAGACCTGCTCAATCTCGATAGGAGTATCAGTAACAAAATTGGGGTGGTAGTGCCACCCCAACATACATATAGAGGTATATATACTAAAGTAAAACAATCAATATGCGAATGTAAAGCAAAGTACCGACCTTTACTTACCTGTTGGCTGGATGTTCAATGTAGTCAAACGACCAGTGTAGCCAATCCAGCAATGTCCCACGATACCTGCCTTTGTGCTTCATCATAAACCAAAATAGTGATAAATCAAGCACAAAAATGTCATGAGTTAGAATATATATCATATCATCGGAAATCTCAAAGTCTAACTCATGGAGGCGGGTGGGAGGGATAAAATCCTGCCAAGTCTATCTCTGAGGAAAGTACTCAATCCACTTCAGGAAGGGGTCAACAAAAGTCCAAGGTTCAGAACACTGACTCAAAAGGTCGGCACGCTGGCTACCTAAGACGTTCTCATACTGTTAAGTCTGGGAAGGGATTGACAAAGATGCATTAGGCGACTGGCAAATTATCAAGGGATAGTTGAAAAACTGAGAAGGTACACTGAAATTTGTAGTTTTCAACCAATCCTTCGATTCTCGGGTTTGCTTCAGAGGAAACTCAATGCAAAAGGTATAATTCCCAACTACACTTGTAATGATACAACAAGGTAAGGTAATAAGAGGTGGCTGGAGAAAAATGTCATGAGAATCTCTCTCTAGGCAAACAATGTTCTTACTCCTGTCAAATTTTGAGCACAACGGTGGTTGATAGTCATCTTCATAGGGTAAATCTAAGTGCTCGGAGGAGTACTCATCAAAGGCCTCAAGGTAAGACCGAAAATCATCAGTTAAATACTGTACTTGGTTAACCTTGGGTGTTTGGGGAGCGTCAGTAAAAATCTCATCTCCCTGTTGCCACTGGTCAAGAGCTTTCTGTGATAATCGCAAAGGCAACAGTTGGAGATGACTCTTTATGTCATAGATGGGATCCATATCATAACTAACTGCATCCCACCTATGTCTCCCAACATGTATGAACTCATCAAAATCAGCTATGTCGGTATCAGTATCATAACATGGAGGAGTCAAAACATCCAATACTTCTCTACTCTCTGTATCATAAGGTAAAGAATCATTGAAAACTTGGAAGGGGGAATAATTTACCTTGCTTAATCCTTCCTGTGCAAGAGCTTCAAGTATTTGGATAGCTTCATCAAGTGGGAGATCTGCCTCTACATCTTCAGTCTTGAGATATAGGGGATCTAGCTTGTCCAAGGGTTCCATTTYTTCTTCACTCTCTGAGTCATAGAACAACGTATCATCAAAAACCTGGAAAGGRAAATGACTTACCTCATTCTCTTCATCTTGTGCARGAGGGACAGGATCTTGCAGAGCTTCATCAGACTRAGCGGTTAYTGGTGCTTCATCTTCATAATTCACGTCTCTAGTTATATCTTTGTTGCATTCTATTGAATCATGGGAGAAATCTTGCTCCTCTTCAAGGGGCTGGTAAGTTTCTTCATAAATCTCTTCTTTCACATCAGAGGGTTCTTGATGTTGAATGTGATATGCATTTCTGAAATCTGCTACGATCTCAGTAGTGAATCCCCCGTCATCCAAAGCTATTGTGAGATTTTGAAGGGCATCTTCATACGTTTGGCAACATGGCTTGGTAAAGTCAATAAACCAACTGATGAGGTGTATGAAAGATGATATACCCCTGTCTTTGCAACAACCCTTAAACCGATCTTGCAAGTAGGATGGTAGAGCGAATATGAACAATTTTATAAGAGCATCCTCTCCCAACTTCGTCTTGCTCATATAGTCCAAAAAATTTACGATTGAGGAGTTGGGAGACCACAAAATCTTGGAGAGTTGTTTAGCCATTTTGTATCAAAGTAATTTGGGTATCCTTGAAATTTTTTGAAATCAATAGTCAGATACATTCGTTCCTAGTGTGCCATGATCCCATAACTTGGAAATATCACAGAAAGTAACGTGGCACCCTGAGAAATATTAGTGGAGTCGCTAGATAATTTGCTTGAAACTATCAAAGGATAAGGGAAAACACCCTAGTGGAGTCACCAGGTAAGCTTGTAAGATAAGGCTCTGAGGCAAGGCTTACCGAAAAGGTTTGTCGTTTTGAGGAGAATTGACTCAGTGTTCCCCGACAACGGCGCCAAAATGTTATCGCACAGTTTGTAGCTAGGAAAAAGGGTATAAGATTGAAGGCCAAACTGGCATAACAGGAACCTATCCCACCCAATGTCACCACGATGGGGAGGTTCTTTCTCTTTAGGGAGGTTAGGCCCAGGGGAGACATCCTCGGTGACCTGGGGTTTTGAAGAGGCCTAAAGATAATCAGACAATGACAAGTTTCCCCCTTCACAGATCACCACCAAAACAGATAGTCCGACTTATAGCCAACAAAGATAACCAAGTAAAATCCCTTCCCGAGAACAAAGCAACAATAAACTGATATATGCAGGCTCTGGTTAGTACTTCATATATATCAAAGACTATTTGACATTCAATATAAGCAATTTGAAAGTAAATGTTGACGAAGTCAATGTTTACAAAATAGTGTTGAAAGATAATGTCACTATACCAATAAATACTAGAACGATATGGCATTCGATGCAATAAATCAATACTTGACCTAATTAATGCCTTTAACTACCATTCAATTGCTCATAAAGTAAAACGTTGCTGCATTAAGATGTAATAACCAAGGATGACGTTAGCAACTTAGGGTTAGTATGGTTAGCTAGAGCTAGGGTTAGTGTAGTTAGGGTTTCAATTCAAAAGCTTTGAGAGTGTTTAGATCAAGTTCTACTTCAACGTTTGAGGTCTTAGATCAGTGCCTTAGGGTTTCATGGAGTCATAAGTGAAGGACGCACAGTTTGAAGGAGGCAGGATTTCAAGGACTAGAGAGAAAAGTTTTGAAGAGATGCTAAAGCAGGGCCTCAAAATCAGAACCCTAGGGGAGAGAGGCTCACTCTGGTGTTGCTAAAGCAAGGCCTCGTGTTCTCTCCTCCTTCCCGGCAAACGGCTAGCTCAGATGAAGCACAAAATCAAGACAAGAAGGCTTAAAGAGGGAGAGTGTTGCTACAACAAGGCTCTTTCATCAAACCCTAAAGGAAAAACGACCCTAAGTGTAGATAACCTAGGCCTGGGATGTCTTCTTCCTCTTGAATTCTAGATGGTATGGCTAGCATAGGGGAAAGAGAGACAAGGAGTGTAGCTACGGCTAGGCTCTGTTTCTCTCCTTCAATGGTTGAAAGTTTCTCTATCAAGGGACATGAGACAAGGACCTACTTGTGTGCTTGTCACCTAGGGTTTTGATTCAGCAAAATAAAAAACATATGCAACAAATTAGACTACAACCATTCATTCAAGAATTTTTGCAGAAAAATACTTACAATTCATCAAGAAATAACCATGCAAACCCTAGTTGTAACACCTTCCTTCAAGAAAAATACCATAGAATGCCAAAAATCTCTTCCTTCAACAAGTGCGCCTTCCTTAAATTAGCCAATAACCCAAATAGGGCGCAAATTTCAAACCTCACCAAGTGGTGAGTGAAAGATCATGATAAAGTGAGAGTCAAAACCCTCAATATATAGTGTATCAATGACCTAATTTTACTTTTTAGGTCAGAAAAAAGGTCGACAAGGCCATAATGGCAAAATCATACTGTTTTTACCTTAAATGCTAAGTAAAAACCCTAATTAAGCAGAAAAGAGAGTAAAAGCCCCTTCAAGGGAGGCGCTAGCCCTATCTAGGGCAAATGAGACATCCAGGAGAAAAACGTTAGCCCCCTAGGGGCCTCTCCAACATGCCACACGTGCCACTGCTGCCCAGTCTGCCTCCAAAAATGCCCATGAAGCTGGATGACATCCTGATGAAGATGGGGACGTCCTAAGCCTTCCAAGGCTAGCGTTCCACTGAAAAGGGGTCATTCCCCCTAGGTCTAGTCCTGTCGGAGTGTCTCTGGTGGAATGTCCTCTTCCTCTCAGGTGCAAAACCCCTGATCAAGCCCTGTCCTGTCTCTGCCCCCTGATGGGGTCTCAGCATCCATTTGGTGGGCTCTTCAGCCCCATGGAGGTCCGAACTGGTCATCTCCCCATGTGTACCCGTCTAAATGGTACCTGTCCGTCGGGCATGGTCTTGCACATCGAAAGCTATGCCCTCCATGGGCTCATCAGTCACAGGGATCATAGCAATGTCAATCACATCTCATCATCAATATTATTAAACATATGCATAAAACCCCTAATACATCAGTCAATAGCTCAAAGACATTACAAAAACCTGCAATACAAGATTGGAGAAAAGAACAAGGCGTCCTATTGGGCTAGTGTCCACAAGAAAAGGAAAGTTTCCAGAAAGATCTCATCCAAGCCATGTAAGTGAGGCGATGTGGTTAGGGGATGTCCAAACATGTGCGTGCAGTGAGGGCCAAGGATGCATAAGTGTTACGTGTGGGTGCCTTTGTAGAAGGCGAGATGTACCTGTCATGGATGCATTTTTCCAAGCCCATTCTTGCCTTTATTCTTTTTATTCTTGTTTTATTCTTTTATTTGCTTTTTTGTTCAAGAACTAACCAAGGGACACTACCTTGGCATGGTGACCAGAGCTGACAACGTTACCCACAAGTACTTTCACAGAGATGAGAAGGCTGGCTTGTGATGAGACCCCCTTTCCCTTGGCCATGCAACCAAAGGTCACTACCCTTGCGTGGTAACCAGTTGGTAGCAATGTCATACTGTTAGGTACCCATGGACCTAATAGGCTGGTTCGTGATGAGACCCCCTATCCTTTGACTAGGTCTTGTTTTGTTACTTTTTGGGTCCCTCTTGTTTCTTGCTGAGAGGCTTTTTACTGCCTTCTTGGGGATCCCTGGGCGAAGCATCTCGGGGTTTTATTTCTAGGCTTTTGTCTTTTACCAGCTGCTTTTACCTTCTGGGCCTTTAGCCCCTTCTTCCCACGAGATAAGGTGCAATCCTGCAAATCGGTCAACCCAATGCCCGAACAAGGGTAATGGGATAAATGAGCGGGAGATAAGATGAAACAGTGGTGTTATGATGGGAGCGGACGATGGCTTTTCAGAAATTCCCCCAGTGGCAAACCAAGACCTATGGGCACAGGCTTGCTAGGGCACCCTGTCAATTTCCCCAAGCATGGTTAAGTGGGCTAATGTAAGATCCAAGCAGTTGTTAGAGATAAAAGGAATCCGATGCATATATTTAAAGGTTTTAATGATCAAAAGTGACACATACCATGATACCTGGACCAATTACCTCATGGGGCAAGAACCTCTTCTGATACAGGATCAAGCCGATGGTGATGGATGCTACTGCTGTTGACAAGACAAGGATGATGAATGAAGAAAAGGTGGGCCCTCCAGGGCCATGCTCAGGTCAATCCTTCTCTTGGTACTCCATGTCTAGGACCTGTGGGCCTCGAGACATGATCTCCTAGTTATCCCTAAAAAGTGGGGATAACAACGCCCACTATGGGTTGTCATTGGTGGAGTCGCCAAATAATTTACTTGAAACTATCAAAGAAAGGGAAAACACCCTAGTGGAATCGCCAGGTAAGCTTGTAGGATAAAGGCTCGTAGGAAGGTTTGACTCAGTGTCCCTGCCAACGGCGCCAAAATGTTATCACATAGTTTGTAGCTAGGAAAAGGGCTATAAGATTGAAGGCCAAACTGGCGTAACAAGAACCTATCCCACCCAATGTCACCACGATGGGGAGGTTCTTTCTCTTTAGGGAGGTTAGGCCCAGGGGAGACGTCCCCGGTGACCGGTGGTTTTGAGGAGGTAGAAGGATATTGAGATAAGGACAAACTTTCCCTCTCACAAGTCACCACCCAAACAGAAAGTCCTGGCTAAACAACCAATAATAAAGTAAATCCCCAATGAAGAAAACCTGCCTAGAACAAGACAACAACAAACAAATATATGCAAGCTATATTTCAATGGGTTAGTACTTCATAAGACTATTTGATAAATATATATAAGCAATTAGCAATAAATGTTGACGAAATCAATGTTTATCAATAGCAAGTGAAAAGAATATAACACTTCACCAATAAATATTGGAATGATGTGGCATTCAATGTAACAAATCAACACTTCATTTAATAAATGCTTTAAACCACCATTCAATTGCTCATAAAGTAAAACGTTGCTGCATTAAAGATGAAATATCCAATGATGATGTCAACAACTTAGGGTTAGTAGGTTAGGGTTTAAAATTTAAAGAATTTAGAGAGTTGTTTGATTAGCTTCACTTCAACGTTAGAGGACATTCAAATTAGTGCCTTAGGGTTTAATGGAGTCATAAGTGAAGGACGCAAGAGTTGAAGGAGGCAAGATTTCAAGGACTAGACGGAAGATTTTTGAGGTGTTGCAAAGGCAAGGCCTCAAAATCAAAACCCTAGGGGAGAGAGGCTCACTCCGGTGTTGCTAAAGCAAGGCCTCGTGCTCTCTCCTCCTTCCCGGCAAAACGACTGGCTCAAGAATAAAAATATAACCAAAACAAGAGGGTTTGATGAGGTGAGGTGTTGCTACAGCAAGGCCTTTCAGCAAACCCCAAAAAGTGTACGGCCCTAGTGTAGTAGACCTAGGCCAGGGACGTCTCACTCTTCTTGGCTTTCAATTGGTACGGCTTGCAAAGAGGAAGAAGAAATAGGAGTGTAGCTATGGCTAGGCTCTTTCTTCCTTCTTCAATGGCTGAAAGTTTCTCTATCAGGGGACATGAGACAAGGACCTACTTGTGTGCTTGTCACCTAGGGTTTTGATTAAGCAAAATTCATAAACACATGCAAGAAATTAAACTACAACCATTCATTCAAGAAGTTTTGCAGAAAAATACTTACAATTCACCAAGAAACAACCATGCAAACCCTAGTTGTAACACCTTCCTTCAAGAGAAACACCATAAGATGCCAAAAAATGTCTTCCTTCAACAAGTGTGCCTCACCAAATCAGCCAAATACCCAAGATAGGGCGCAAATTTCAGACCTCCTTATGGAGTGAATGAGTAGTGATGATAAAATGAGGATCAAAATCCTCAATATATACTGTATCAATGACCTAATTTACTTTTTAGGTCATAAAAAGGTCGACAAGGCCATAATATCAAAATGATACTGTTTTTACATTAAATGCTAGACTAAAACCCTAATCAAGTAAAAAGGTAAGACGTCACCCCTTCCTAGGGTGATGTTAGCCCCTATCAGGGCAAATGTAGCCTCCTGAAGCAAGACGTTATCCCTCATTGGGCTCCTCCAAGCTGCCACACGTGCCAACTGCCCTGTCCATCTGCCAACATGCTCATGATGACATCATAAGCCTCCTGGTGACGTCCTGGGCCATCTAGAGCCAACGCCCATCTGAAAGTGGGTCAATCTCCCTAGGCCAAGTAGTGTCGGGGTGCCTCTGGTGGAACGTTCTCTTCTTCTCTGGTGCAAAGTCTCTGATCATCCTCTGCCCTGTCTCTGCCCCCTGATGGGGTCTCAGCATCCATCTGGTGGGCTCTTCAGCCCCATGGAGGTCTGAATTGATCATCTCCCCATGTGTACCGGTCCAAATGGTACCTGTCCGTCGGGCATGGTCCTGCACATCAAAAGCTATGCCCTCCATGGGCTCATCAATCACAGGGATCATAGCAATGTCAATCACATCTCATCATTAATATTATTAAACATGTGCATAAAATCCCTAATACATCTGTCAATAGCTCAAAGACATTACACAAGCCTGCTATACAAATTTGGAGGAAAAGACAAAACGTTCTATTGGGCTAGTGTCCATTGGAAAAGGTGAGTTCCCAGAAGAAAACCTCATCAAAACCATGTGAGTGGGTGATGTGGTTAAGGGAAGTCCAAGCATGTGGGTGCAGTG
Organism: Picea engelmannii; assembly: GCA_009831015.1. Classification (NCBI taxonomy): domain Eukaryota; kingdom Viridiplantae; phylum Streptophyta; class Pinopsida; order Pinales; family Pinaceae; genus Picea; species Picea engelmannii. The sequence continues at coordinate 901 of ML869640.1, read as the reverse complement.
AGTGCCAAGGATGCAATGTGTTATTTGTGGGTGCCTTTGTAGAAGGCGAGTTGTACTTGTCATAGATGCACTCTTTCCAAGCCCATTCTTGCCTTTATTCTTTTATTCTTTTATTGCTTTTCTTTTTCTTTTTGTTCAAGAGCTAATCAGGGGACACTGCCCTGGTGTGGTGACCAGTGGTGGCAACGTTACCCACAAGTACTTTCACAGAAATGAAAGGCTGGCTCGTGATGAGAACCCCTTTCCCTTGGCCATGCAGCCAAGAGTCACTGCCCTGGCGTGGTAACTAGCTGGTGGCAATGTCATACTGCTAGGTACCGATGGACCTAATAGGCTAGCTCGTGATGAGACCCCCTATCCTCTGACTAGGTCTTGTTTTATTATTTTCTTCCGGGTCCCTCTAGTTTCTTGCCGAGAAGCCTTTTATTGCTTTCTCGGGGATCCCTGGGCGAAGCATCTCGAGGTTTTATTCTTAGGCTTTTATCTTTTACCAGCTTACTTTTACCTTCTGGGCCTTTAGCCCCTTCTTCCCACGAGATAAGGTGCAATCTTGAAAATAGGTCAACCCAATGCCCGGACAAGTGGAGTGGGACAAATGAGCGGGAAATAAGATGAAATAGTGGTGCTATGATGGGAGCGGACGATGGCCTTTCAGAAGTTCCCTCAGTGGCAAACCAAAACCTATGGACAAAGGCTTGCTAGGACACCCTGTCAATCCCTCTGACATGGTCAAGTGGGCAAATGTAAGATCCAAGCAGTTGTTAGAAAGAAAAGGAATCAGATGCATATATTTAAAGGTTTTAATGATCAAAAGTGACACATGCCATGATACCTGGACCAATTACCGGATGGAGCAAGAACCCTTTCTGATACAGGACCAAGCCGATGGTGATGGATGCTA
>WSFP011443078.1:0-20271 GCA_009831015.1 Picea engelmannii | reverse complement strand
GCATAAGTCTAAATAAAGTTTACATGTATTGTGTTATTATAATGTAACATTTTACCATGTTTTCATGCTCAAGGAATATATGTAATTGATAAAGGAATAGATTTAATTGAGTAAATACATACTTTTGAATTTCTTCATAACTTTGTCTTATTATTTGAAATCGAATATACATTCGTACCATGTTTTAATGCTTAAAGAATACATGTAATTCAATAAATTCATACTCTTGAATATCTTCATAAATTTCATTATTCTAATTTAAACTACTTTTAGCAATGATATAGAATGTGTTGGGATTTGGTGACAACAAATTCCTCCAATGATGTATATGGATCTTATTATTCTGAGTTGGTTACAACCAAATAGACCAAGTTAGAATATGGATAGGGATTGTATTTATTATTCAGTTTCTTGTAAATATATATAAATACATGTAAGTCCTTAGAGGCAAAAACGACTGTCAGAGATTGAGTGTGAGAGAGATGAGTGTGAGTCCATTGTAATCTCCTTGATATAAATAAAAATACAACTTATACCTCTACTTGGTGGACGTACCCCAACGTTTGGGTGAACCACGTTAAATCTCCTCTGTATTTTAATTTTGTGCTTGAATTATGATATTTGTGTTTTCACATTTACAAATATAAGATTAATTTTGTACTTGAATTATGATATTTGTGTTTCCACATTTACAAATATAAGAAGTGGTATAGAACGGGTTAGAAGAGAGGACATCAAAAGCGTCAAAATTCAAAAGAACAACAATAGTAGCTCGAGGTGCGTCTATTCCCAAATTTCCACAGGTCTCTCCTCTGGAAGGTCGCGACGACTCCACATGTATTTTTCCACATTTCCGAAGGCCAGCCATACGGGAGGTGTGGGGGGCCTTTCAAGCACCCACGCCACTCACATAGGGAGGTGCGGCAGATTTAAAAATTATATGAGGCTAGCTTATGTTTTTTGGAGTTGAAATTTTTTTTAATGGATGAAGGTTCACTATTTTTGGAATTAAATATGGTATGAAAAAGGTGAATCCGTTTTGTCTCATTAAGTATGACATGGTTGTGTGAGGTGAATTTTTAATACATTCAAAACGGGTGGAGGAATAAGGTGGGGTGAATTTTAGTAAAGGATTATTTTATTTTATTTTATTAAAAAAGTGAATTTTAATTTTTTTTTTAATAAAAGGTGGGGTTAAAAAAGTTTTTTATTAAATCTTTTATAAAACCTCGTTAAGATTAAATCATTATTCCTTCACATATTTTTTGAAAGGATTTTGGTTATTATAAGAAGTGGTGTTTGTTTTTTATGTTTCCTATAATGACAAAGACACAGAGTGCTAAGTTTGAAATTGAGAAATTCAATGGCAAGAACAATTTTCAGATCTGGAAGGTTAAGATGTACGATTTGCTCATGAAACAAAGCGTGGTGAAGATGCTTTTGAGAAAAACAACGCAACCCATGACCATAACAAATGATGATTGGGATGAGATAGATACGAGAGCATTGAGTGCCATATGTCTATGCTTGGCTAACGATGTTATGTTCAACATTGTCTCTGAGAAGACAACAGTCGGTTTGTGGTCAAAGCTGGAAAGCCTATATATGACGAAGTACTTGACAAGTAGAATCTACTTGAAGAGACGGTTGTACACTTTTCAGATGAAATAAGGTACAAAAGTTGTTGACCATTTAAATACCTTCAATACCCTTATAGTTCAATTGACTAGTATGGAAGTTAAATTCGAAGATGCGGATAAGGATTTTACACTATTGTGTTTGTTTCCTGAGTCTTGGGATAATCTAGTCACCTCTATTAGCTTTATCTCAACATAAGTTTTAGATTATGAATCTCTTGTGAGAGCTTTGTTGGCTGAGGAGATGAGGAGAAAATCTAGTAAAGAAACCTCAACTTCAAAGGCGATGTTGGTCAGAGGTCGAACTAAAGAGAAGAATGAGAGAAGTTCTTCCCGATCCAAGTCAAGACACAAAAAGAGTAAAGAAAAATGATGGTACTGTGGAAAAACATGACATCTCAAGAAAGATTGCTGGAAGAGAAAGGAATCTCAGGAAAACTCTATGAAAGAAGAAAATTTGGTTGTAACAAATTCATGTATAATTGATCAAGTTTTATATGTTTCTAGTAATTTATATCATCAAGAAGAATGACATTTAGATTCAGGTGCCTCACACCAAATGTGCTCACATATAAATTTGTTCTTTTCTTACCAATCTGTTGATGAGGGTGTAGTGTTGATGGGAAATGGTATTCGTTGTAAAACTATTGGGGTTGGAAGTATTAGAATCAGAATGTTCGATGGTATTATTAGGGAATTAACGGATGTTAGATATGTACGTGAGCTTAAATCAAATTTGATTTCATTGGGAGTGTTGGATTCCTGTGGATATAAGTGTACAGGTCAAGGTGGAGCTCTCAGAGTGTCGAAAGGTAGTTTAGTAGTGATGAAGGAAACAAAGGTTGATAACCTTTATAATATGGAAAGGAGTATTGAAGTGGCATCTGAAGTGACATATGTATCTTCTTGTTTATGGTAGAAGCATCAAGGTCATAAGAGAAAGAAAGAATTCTAGGTACTGGTAAGAAGTAAATTAGTTCCAGACTTAAAATCTTTGTTTCTGAATTCCTTCTTATTTAATATCTCTGCAAGTTATGATGATGGTATAAAGGGATGTTGTGTGTGGGATCCTACTTCTCTAAAGGTCGTAATTGATAGAGATATAGTATGTATGGAACAACCAAAAGGGTTGATTCAAGATCGCAATGGTAAATTTGTTTGCATGCTAGAAAATTCATTGTATGGCCTACTCGTACCCAGGCAAATGTACAAGAGGTTTGAATCCTTCATAGTGAGTCAGAATTTTTCAAAGGATAGGAATGACTATATAGTTTATAGTACATTCACAATATTGATGTTTTTTTGTTGATGATATGTTCAATGCAAGCCAAAGCATGGATAAAGTTAGTAAGAAATGACTCAGGTGGATAGGACAATTCATATGAGGGATCAAGAAGAAGCAGAACAAATTATGGACATGAAAGTACACATAGATGGTAATGGTAAGCTATTGTTGGGGTTCAATATGAACATTGTAAAAACAATTTTTATCCCTCTTTCCTTCCATTATAAGTTTTATTCAAGCATAGAGCCCGTCTATAAATAAGAAAATGTTATGTCTCGTGTAATTTCAGTAGGATGTCTGTTGTATGCGATGAAATGGTTAAGACCAGATGTTTTACATGATAATGATGTTGTCAGATACATGACAGATTCAGGTGTTGCAGTGAAATGGGTGCTTCAATGTTTGAGAAGCAAAAACGTCACCTATAATGGTTACACTGATGTCTATGATAATTGTAATGTATATTGTAATACAAGTATCTTGGATAGAAGGAGATCTATCACTAAATATGTTTCACAAGATAGTTGTGGAAGACATGTTGGAGGTGGATTGACCCCTCAAGAAATCCAAACTCGTGCAAGTCACACAGGTGAGATCATGAAGCCAGATTTATTAGAGAAGCTGCAGTGGTGATTGGCTTCTCTTGGCTTGAAGAAAAGGTGATGAGAAAAAGGAAGAAGCAAGGTATTAGGTTAATTATGGTCAAGGTGGAGATTGTTGGGATTTGGTGACAACAAATTCCTTCAATGATGGATATGGATCCTATTATTCTGCATTGGTTACAACCAAATAGACCAATTTAGAATATGGATAGGGATTGCATTTATTATTCAGTTTCTTGTAAATGTATATAAATACATGTAAGCCCGTAGAGGAAAAAACGATTGTGAGAGACTAAGTGTGTGAGAGACTGAGTCTGAGAGAGATGAGTGTGAGTCGGTTGTAATATCCTTGATCTGAATAATATGACAACGGATACCTCTACTTGGTGGAAGTAGCCCAACGTTTGGGTGAACCATGTTAAATCTCTGTGTTTTAATTTTGTGCTTGAATTATGATATTTGTGTTTCCACATTTGTAAATATAACAGAATTTTTCTCTATTACTTAAACACTCATGGGTTTGAAGAAGAAATATAGTTTTATGCATTTCGAATTGAATCTTATTCATATGAATTAAAAAGGGACATTCCACCCATTTTATAGAGAATTGTATTTGAAAATTTAAACACCCATGAGTTTGAATAAGAAATATATTTTTATGTGTTTTTAATTGAATCTTATTCATATGAATGAATCATAGAAAAAAATATATTCCACTTATTTTTATAGAGAATTGTATTTGAAAATTTACATTAAATTTGTACTTAAATGTAATAGACATAATGATCCACTTATAAGAATTAAAAATTATTATATATAATCATATAAAAGAAGATTTATTGTATTATTGTGTTGAGTACAATTGCAAACCATTAAATGTAATAGACATAATGATTGACTTATAAGAATTAAAAATTATTATATATAATCATATAAAAGAAGATTTATTGTATTATTGTGTTGAGTACAATTGCAAACCATTAAATGTAATAGACATAATGATTGACTTATAAGAATTAAAAATTATTATATATAATCATATAAAAGAAGATTTATTGTATTATTGTGTTGAGTACAATTGCAAACCATTAAATTATTTCATTAATTAGTCATTGTAATTTAAATTTAAAGATAGTCTTATTAAATTACATAAAATAAATGATTATACTATTGATTAAAAAAACTATTTATAAACAAAATGTTTTCTTATAAATGCAATGGTTTATTTTATACTAATTTCATGGAGAGGCGTTACACATATCAAAGTCTCGTCCTCTCATATCAAACCCCCAACTGATGGAGCCCCCCTTACCCTTTGGGGTTCTGCGACCTCCCTGTCTTTGCATCGTCTCTATCTTGAGTCGAAATGGCTCTTCGGGCTCCTGCTAGGACCCTTTGAACGAATCCCCAGATCCCTTTTTCTTCCTTCAACGTAGGTTCTGCGTACCCCTCACCTTCTTTCTGCGTGTTCTAGCGCTCTTCAATTCACGGGTGTTAGCTCTTTTATAACTAGCCCCTTCCTCTACGTGACTACGGGTTGTGACTACATGCCTACCCAAAAGGTGCATCGTGATTTTGTGTGTCAAGACTTCACATCACCCAAATCTCCTTCCTTCAAACTCATGGGTCTCAAAATGCTGACAAAAAGGTTGAATGGTCCCTAGCTCCTCCCTTAGCCTCCGTCCATGTGACCATGCACCATGACCCATGGCTAACTCTTCCAAGTGTGTCACGATTTCGTGTATCGAGGGTTCCTGTTGCCATGCACCTCTTCACCCCAACTCTTGAAATTTCGATGTTGCAGATCTGACGGCTCAGATCCTTCCTCACTCAATATTTCGTGACTTGTGACCTCCAAGTCACAACTTCTTCACACCTCGACTGCCAAAATGCCAAAATTTTGGAGCCTCCCAAATCAACAGGTCACGCTCCTCCTGATCTGACGAATCATATCACGTCGCGATTTAGCGACTCATGAGTTCTTAAAACTTTTTCCGTTGAATTCCTTCAGTAGCAAGTCAGGGAAATGCGGCCTGCTCGCCATGCATCCTCCCTGATGGACGATCTTGATTAATTCTTGAATTCTCCTTTTGCGAACTTACTCTTGTCTTCACCTCTGATATCTCAGTGCCTGATACTACAGTGTGTGTGTGGATATCTACCACCTTTCTTTTTGGATGGATAGTCCGGATGATTTCATGAGCTTCCCTTTCACGGGTTTTCTCCTCTACTACTTGCAAATCTTCTAGTGTCAAGTTCCACGAACACCCTGAATCTGCTGCCACCTATCCTCCTGATGATGGATGGTTTCGATTGTTTCAGAACTTCTCTCATGCACCTTTCTGTGGATCCAACGGTTGTCGGCCCACGCGCTTATATCCAATGGTCTAGATCTGATCTCCTCCTCTGCACATTCTCGCCTATCTGGACTCTAATCAGACGATCGAGATCCTCCCATGATCTATTGTTGCGATCGAATCGCGATTTTGCATGTCGCTACTTTGGAAACTAAGGACCTCTATCATCCTAGCTCCCAATATCTGATCTCGCGAAATGAACCAATGGTTCAGATCTCTTTTGGATCGATGGCACCAATTCCTCTAGGGCTTTGAGAGTGGAATGACTTCTCTCGTTATCCTCCTTACAAATTTTCTTGATACAATGGCTTGCGACTATCGACGATTCCTCTTCAAAATATCTCTACCATCTGTTCGGCTCCTTAACGAGTCCCAGCCATATCCCTTGGCACCAACTCTCCTAAGCTTTGATCTTCTAACCTAGAATATTTCTAGTCATTCAGAGGTCACGACCTTCGAACTTATTCTTGTGCTCTCTGTGCAGCTCCACACTACTCCTCCTGAGCTTTGGGACTTGGAATAAGTCTAATCTCGCACACTCTGTGTGCTATATATTTTGAGTTTTCAGTTGGCTCAGACTCTAAGGGACTCGACCTTTCTGCGCGTTCTTCAGAAGACTTCTAGTTCTCCTCTTGGCACACTCTTATGCTCGACCTCCTGAGCTTTAGAAATTGAAACAAGTTCACTTTGCGCATTCTCCTCGCGCTTCGACTAGCCTTCATATGGTTGTCTCTAAACACTTTGTCCGAGTGTTGGCCTAGTTTACCCCTTGCACAAGTCTTCTTCTAGAGTATTCAAAAACTATGTCTCCTTTCACTCCTTGAAAGGATATAAGTGCTCTCATGGCAACTTCTCACTCAAGCACACCTTGTTGAGCCTATAGAGTATTCATCAACTCTATAAGTGTCTTCTCTGACACTTATCTTGTCTCTGAACTTGAAATAGAGTTCCTCTGGTGCACTCTTTGCACTCGCTCGATGCCCACCTAACAGAGCTCTACAAAACCTTTAGTAGTTATGTCTCTTTATGCCTTCTCTACACAATCTTCCCTCTAGAGTATTGAGTAACTCTGAGGCTCCTCCTGATTTTTTGATCACTCTGGTGTGCACTCCTAGCATGTTATTTTCCGACTCCACAGAGTTCATATGTGCACTCCTTGCACTAGCTACATAACCTATAATGTTTTGATGTGCACTCCTTGCACAACCTAAAGAATCCAGACTAATATTACACAACTCAATCAAAGACAGAGAAATCTATCTTCTTATTGTAATTGAAATCTATCATACATCTACAACATTCATTCATGAAACATAAATACATGAACAACAATATGCAGGAAAAACTACTTTCTATAATCTCTGTGTGTCTATACAGATGATTACAAAAACTGGATTGCTCAGAGTCTCAATTCTCTCAATCTATCTCTCTCAGAACTATTCTACCTCCTAAGGCATCTCTACCCTTATGCCTTCCTAATCAATGATCTCTCCTCTCAAATCTGATACAATATATCCTTACAAAAGAGGGGCTCTACAAGATCATTCTCTCTCACATAACCTGATATATTACATTGAAGTTCATAAATGTCTACCCAGACCTGGCTACGATCTGGGCTACTACGGGCCTGCTACAAGAAACCCTTTAATTGCAAATCAACCACTACCTGTACAAAGGTATGGCTCGACATTAAAAGCCTTAAAACACAAATCCCCATGGGATCTTTTTTCAAATTTAAAAATGTGAGAGGTTCAATGCCTCTCTTTCTCCTGAAATATGCGTTGATGTGATGGAATGTTGACATGTTACTGAAGTGGAGCGATTCTCCTGCATCATACTCCCCTGCTAGGAAAAACATGAGCTCCTTCTCATGAGCTCCTCTTCCACCTGTATCCCAAACTCTCTTCTAGAGTTGTCCTCATGCTCCTCTTGAGCTATGGTGTTGCTATTGTTGTTCTTGCTTCTTTTTCCTCTTTTGTTTCTTCTTCCCTACTGCTATGGTAGGCTATATTTTATTCAGCTCCCTTTCATTGACTACTTCTGATGACTTCAACATCAACTTTCTGATTTTGTCAATCACCCTGTTCAGCTGCTCCAGTGGTTGGCTCTTCTTATGTAGTCCTCTTTGCTGCACTTCCTCCTCCTTATCAATGGGAAGATCCACTTGATCTCCCATGTTGTATTTACTTCCTCTTGTGGCATTGATTTTCCACTCTGTTGCAAATTTCAGTTATGCAATCCCATCTTCTTCTGACAACTTTGCTTCTGCCATTTCTCCTACTGGTATGTCTCTAGCTTCCTCCAACAATTCCTCGAGCTAGTATACTCCTCCGTTTGCTTCCAACTTGACTTGTCATATGTGCAATATTTTCACCATTACCCTTCTCTCGATAGATTCTAGTTCTTCATACAGATCAACAAAGTCCATGTTTCCTGTTTCTTCCTCTTTTGCAAGCTTTAGTGTTGCAGTTATCTCTATTTCAGCTTCCTGGCTAAATATTTTGGGCAACTCTGAATGCTCTCCTCCTTTCGCTGGGGTAGACATCAGTGTATGATCTAGTTCTTCTCCTTTGATAGTTTCTATTGGTTGTATTTCTTCTTCTTCTGCAGTCTTATCATGTGCACTGGCATCTACCTGGTTGTTTGGTAGGAATATCTGAATTCCTCCAATAATCAAAATGCTCTTCTGATCCTCCTCCTAGATGGTGAAAGTATTTAACTTCTCATCATATTCATTCATATGGTTTGCAAACCCACATGAATATTCTCCTATCAAAACTCCTCGCCGACATGAACTCACTTCTGAGCTCTTGAGAATTTAAAACAATCTCATCTCCTTCTCCCTCCCCACCTGGAAATTTGGGAATTTTATGATGCCCACCTCATTGTCTATGAGACCAACCGATCCCATCTCGTTTCCCACTTGGAAATCTGAACTTATGACACTACTCCCCTAGAAGTATACAAGACCTTCCATTGATCTCTTTCCATTGCCCACCTGGAAACTTGAAAGTCCATTTCCGCCCACTTGGCAGTTTACAAGACCTTCGTCTGATCTATTCTCCTCCTCATCGCTGAGATTCCTCTTAGTCTTTGGTTCACTGATGTGAATCAGTTCCTCCTCTGCTTCACTAAGGTTTCCAGTATGCCTCAACAACCTTCTCATCATCTTTCCCTGTCCTCTCTCGAACAATTCCTTTACTATCCATTTCACTCTCTTCTTGATGGGTCATTCATATGTCCATTGTGATTTTGAATCTTGCTGCATTTTAAATGTGAGCTTATCCATTAGTGCTCTTATCTCATTGAACTCCAGATCCATCTCTGAATTTTTCTTCTTCTGTTGGTGTCCTCTTCGACCACGCTCATGGCCTTCAGTATCCATTTCCACCTTCTACTTGTCCTCCTATAAAGTCTATGGATTACTCTACATCTGCGAGCATCTCCATCTTCTCCCACAAATTCCCCAACTGTTTAAAATTTCGTTGTTGCGCCCATGAAATAACCTCCTCACATAATATGAATACTATGCTTTCCTTCACCTATTGTCTACACATGAATCTTTGTTTTTGATACCAGTTGATGTTACCAGAATTTATCTTGAGCTTGTTTGTTGTCTGTAAGCAAGGCTCGGTCTTCTGATTACCCATTTTTCCTACAGAAATAAATTGTGTGCACTGATACCACCTGATGGTATCAGACTATGTCATTTCTCGGCTCTCCGCTACAGAAATAACCAATCTGTGCTCTGATACCACTTGATGCAACCCCCCCTACCCTGCAGAGTTCTGTGACCTCCCAGTGTTTGGATCATCTTTATCTTGAGCCAAAATGGCTCTCCGGGCTCCTGCTGGAACCCTTTGAATGAATCCCCAGGTCCATTTTTCTTCATTTGGCGCAGGTCCTGTGAAACCTGCACCTTCTTTCTATGCATTCTAGTGCTCTTCAATTCATGGGCATTGGCTCTTTTATAACTAGACCCTTCCTCTATGCATCCATGGGTTATGACCGCATGCCTACGCAAAAGGCGCATCATGATTTCATGTGTCAGGACTTCCCATCACTAGACTCTCCTTCGTTCGAGCTCCCAGGTTCCAAAATGCCGACAAGGGCTTAATGGTCCCTAGCTCCTCCCTTAGCATCTGTCCACGTGACCACACACCATGACCCAGGGATAACTCTTCCAAGCGCGTTGCGATTTCGTCTATTAGGGGTTCCTGATGCCATGCACCTTTGCACCCCAACTCCCGAAATGTTGATGTTGCAGATCTAATGGATCGCATCCTTCCTCACTCAATGGTCATGATCATGTCAGGGTTTTATGACTTGCGACCTCCAAGTCACAACTTCTTCACACCTCGATTGTCGAAATGCTGAAATTTTCGAGCCCCCTAAATCAATGTCTCATGCTCCTCCTGATCTGATGACTCAGATCACGTTGTGATTTCGCGAGGTGCGGGTTCTTAAAACTTTGTTTGTTGACCTCCTTCAGTAGAGAGTCAGTGAAATGATTCCTGCTCTCCATGAGTCCTCCTCGATGGACGGTCCTGATTATTTCGTGAATTCTCCTTTCGCGAACTTGGTCTTGTATTCACCTATGATCTCTTGGTGCCCAATCCTACAGTGTCTATGTGGATCTCTGCCATGTGTCCTTCTGGATAGACGGTTCAAATCATTTCACGAACTTCCCTTTTACGATTTTGATCCTCTGCTCCTTGCAAATATTCTAGTGTTCAGTTCCACGAACACCCCAGATCTGTTGCCACATATCCTCCTGACAATGGACGATTCCGATAATTTCGAAAATTCTCTTGTGCACCTTTATATGAATCCAACTACTGTCAGTCCACGTGCTCAAATCCAATGGTCCATATCTGATCTCCTCCTGTGGACGTTCTCTCCTGTTGGATTATGATCAGATGGTCCAGATCCTCCCACCATCTACGGTTGCGATCGAATCGCGATTTCGCATGCCCTGAATTTGGAAAATAAGGACCTCTATCCTCCCATCTTCCAATATCCAATCCTTCTAAATGAACCAACGTTTCAGATGTTGTATGGATCGAAGGCTCCCATTCCTCCTGGGATTTGAGAGTGGAATGGCTTCCCCCGTTATCCTCCTTACAACTTCGCTTGATCCAACAACTTGCGTCTATCAACGATTCCTCTTCAAAATCTATCTACCATCCATCTGACTCCTTAACGAGTCCCAGCCAAATCCCTTGGCACCAACTCTCCTGAGCTTTGATCTTCTGACTTAGAATATTTCCAGTCGTTCGAAGGTCTCGGCCTTCGAATTTCTTCCTATTTCCTTCATGCAGCTCCACACTCTCCTCCTGAGCTTTGGGACTTGGAATAAGTCCACTCTCACACACTCCTTGTGCTATTTCTTCTGAGTTTTTAGCTGACATAGCCTCTAAGGGACTCAACCCTTCTACGCCTTCTTTAGAAGAATTCTGGTGCTCTGCTTGGTACAATCCTGCGCTCAACCTCTTGAGCTTTGAAAATTAAAACAAGTTCACTCTGCGCGTTCTCCTTGCTCTTCGACTAGCCTTTAGATGGCTATCTTTGAACACTTCATTCGAGTGTTTGCCTAGTGCACCCCTTGCATAACTATTCTTCCATAGTATTTAGCAACTCTATCTCCTTTCACTCCTTGAAAGGATATAAGCACCCTCCTGGCAACTTATCTCTCAAGCACACCTTGTTGAGCCTACAGAGTATTCAATAACTTTTTCAGTGTCTTCTCTGACACGTCTCTTGTCTCTGAACTCTAAATAAAGTTCCTTTGGTGCAATCTTTGCACTCGCTCTATGCCCACCTGACAGAGCTCTACAAAACCTTCAGTAGTTCTGTCTCTTTGTGCCTTCTCTGCACAATATTCCCTCTAGAGTATTCAGGAACTTTGAGGCTCATCTTGATTTTGTGACCACTCTGATGTGCCCTCTTGGAAAGTTCTTTTCTAACTCCACATAGTTCATATGCGCACTCCTTGTGTTGACTACAAAATCTCTGATGTTCTATTGTGCACTCCTTGCACAACCTAAATAACGGAGACTGATATTACACAACTCAACCAAAGATAGAGAAATCTATCTTGCTACTGTAAATGAAATCTATCATACATCTACAACATTCATTCATGAAACATAAATACATGAACAACAATATGCAGGAAAAACTGATTTCTATTATCTCTATGTGTCTATACAGATGGTTACAAAAAACGGACTTCTTAGAGTCTCATTTCTCTCAAGCTCTCTCTCTCAGAACTATTCTACCTCCTAAGGTCTCTCTACCCTTTCTCCTTCCTAATAAATGATATCTCCTCTCAAATCTAATACAAGATATCCTTACAAAAGAGGGGCTCTGCGAGATCATCCTCTCTCACCTAACCTCATCTATTACATTGGAGTTCATAAATGTCTACCTAGACCTGGCTACGATCTAGGCTGTTACAGGCCTTCTAGAAGAAACCATTTAATTGAAAATCAACCACTACCTATACAAAGGTATGGCTCGGCATTAAAAGCCTTATAATGCAAATCCTTGTGGGATCTATTTTCAAACTTTAAAATGTGAGAGTTTCAATGCCTCTCTTTCTCATGAAATACATGATGATGTGCTAGAATGCTAGCGCGCTACTAAGGTGGAGCGATGCTCCTGCATCATACTCCCCTACTAGGAAAAACATGAGCTCCCCTTCCCAGTGTTGAAATCCACCTGGATCCCAAACTCTCTTCTGGAGTTGTCCTCTTTCTCCTCTCAAGCTATGTAATTGTTGTTTTTGCCGCTACTTCTTTTTCCTGTTCTGTTTCTTCTTCCCTGTTGCTATGGCAGGCTCTCTTTTGTTCAACTCCCTTTTGTTGACTACTTCTGCTGACTTCAAGATTAGCTTTATGATTTCCTCAATCACCCTGTTCAGCTAATCCAGTGGCTGGCTCTTCTTATGCAGTCCTCTCTGCTGCACTTCCTCCTCCTTATCAGTGGGCAGATCCACTCGATCTCCCATGCTATATTTACTTCCTATTATGGCATTGAGTTGCCACTCTGTTGCAGATTTTAGTTCTGCAGTCCCATCTTCTTCTAACATCTTTGATTCATCCAGTTCTCCTACTGGTATGTCTCCAACTTCCTCTAATTGTTCCTCAGGATGGTATACTCCTCCATCTTCTTCCAACCTGACTTGTCAGATGTGCAAGATTTGCACCATTACCCTTCTCTTGAGGGATTCTAGTTCTTCATATAGATCAACAAATTCCATGCTGTCTGTTTTCTCCTCTTCTTCAAGATTTAGTGCTACAATCATCTCTATTTCAGCTTCCTGGCTGAAAATTTTGGGCAACTCCTTTGAATTCTCTCCTCCTTTCGTTGGGTTAGACATCAATGTCTTCTCCATTTATTCTCCTCTGAAAGTTTCTGTTCATTGTATTTCTTTTCCTACTACACTCTTATTGTGTACACTGGCCTCTACCTGGCTGTTTGGTAGGAATATCTGAATTCCTCCAATAATCAGAATGCTCTTCTGATCCTCCTCCTCGATGGTGAAAGTATTTAACTTCTCATCATATTCATTCATATGTTCTGCAAACCCACATGAATATTCTCCTATCATCACTCCTCTATGACATGAACTCACTTATGAGCTCTCGATACTTTCAAACAGTCTTATCTCCTTTTCCCTGCCCACCTTTCAATTTGGGAATTTTCTACTGCCCACCTCGCAGTCTATGAGATCAGTCGATCCCATCTCATTTCTCACTTGGAAATATGAACTTTCAGCACTACTCCCATAGAAGTATACGAGACCTTCCACTGAACTCTTTCCATTTCTACCTGGCAACTTGAAAGTCCATTTCCGCCCACTTGGCAGAGTACGCGATATTCGTATGATCTCTTCTCCTCCTCATCACTGAGATTCCTCTCAGTCTATGGTTCACTGATGTGAATTAGTTCCTCCTCTGGTTCACTGTGGTTTCAAGTATGCCTCAACCACCTTCTCATCAACTTTTTCTATCCTCTAGCCAACAATTCCTTTATTGGCCATTTCACTCTCTTCTTCATGGGCCATTCATATGCCCATTGTGCTTTTGAATCCTGTTGCATTTTAAATTTGAGCATATCCATCTGTGATCTTATCTCATTGAACTCCATATCCATATCTGTATTTTTCTATTTATGTTGGTCTCCTCTTCGACCATGCTCATGGCATTCAGTAGCCATGTCCACCTTCTAGTTGTCCTCCTGGAAAGTCTATGGATTACTCTACATCTGCAAGCATCTCCATCTTCTCCCACAACTTCCCCCGCTATTTAAAATTTTTTTGTTGCGTCCATGGAACAACCTCCTCACAGAATATCAATACTCTTCTTTCCTTCACCTGTTGTCTACAGATGAATCTTTGTTTTTGATACCACTTGATGTTACCATAATTTCTCCTGAGCTTGTTTGTTGTCTGTAAGAAAGGATCCGTCTTCTGATTACCTCTGTTGCCTACAGAAATAAATTTTGAGCTCTAATACCATATGATGGTATCATACTATGTCCTTTCTCGGCTCTCCAGTACAGAAATAACCAATCTGTGCTCTGATACCACTTGATGCACCCCCCATACCCTTCGAGGTTCTGCGACCTTCCAGCCTCTGGATCATCTCTATCTTGAGCCAAAATGGCTCTTCGGGCTCCTGCTAGAACCCTTTGAACGAATCTACGGGTCCCTTTTCCTTCTTTTGGTGCAGGTATTGCAAGAATCACACCTTCTTTTTGCGCATACTAGTGCTCTTCAATTCATATGCGTTAGTTATTTTCCAACTAGCCCCTTCCTCTACGCGACCACGGGTTGTGACTGCACGCCTACGCAAAAGGCGTGTCGTGATTTCATGTGTCGGGACTTCACATCACTTGACTCTCCTTCTTTCAAAATCCCGGGTCCCAAAATGCTGACAAGGGATTAACGGTCCGTAGCTCCTCCCTTAGCCTCCATCCACATGACCACAGACCATGACCCGGGGCTAACTCTTTCGAGCGCATCGTGATTTCATGTATCACGGGTTCTCGATGCCATGCACCTCTGCACCCCAACACCCAAAATGTCAATGCTGCAGATCCTTCCTCACTCAATGGTCACAATCATGTCGTGTTTTCATGAATTGCGACCTCCAAGTCACAACTTCTTCACACCCCGACCGCCGAAATGCTAAAATTTTGGAACCTCCTAAATAGACAGCTCACACTCCTTCTGATCTGATGACTCAGATCACATCATGATTTCCTGACTCACGAGTTCTTAAAAATTTGTCCGTTGACTTCCTTTAACCGTGAGTCAGCAAAATGATGGATGCTCGCCACGAGTTTGTTCCTTTTCTCCTTTCAAATCTTCTAGTGTCTGGTTCCACGAGCACCCTAGATCTGTTGCCACCTATCCTCCTGACGATGGACAGTTTCGATCGTTTTGGAACTTTTCTCATGGACCTTTCTCTGTATCCAATGACTATCGATCCACGTGCTCATATACAATGGTCCATATCTGATCTCCTCCTCTCCACGTTCTCACATGTCTGGACTCTAGTTAGAAGGTCCAGATCCTCCCACAATCTACAGTTGTGATCAAATCACGATTTTTGATTTCACGACTTTGGAAACTAAGGAACTATGTCCTCCCAGCTCCCGATCTCTGATCCCGCAAAATGAACCAATAATTTAGATCTCTTCTGGATCGACGGTTCCCATTCCTTCTGGGCTTTGACAGTGGAATGGATTCCCCCATTATCCTCCTTACAACTTCACTTGATCCAATGGCTTGCAACTCTCGATGATTCCTCTTCGAAAGATCTCTACCATCCGACTGACCGACCTCTTAACGAGTCAAAGCCAAATCCCTTCGCTCCAACTCTCTTGAGCTTTGATCTTCTGACTTAGAATATTTCCAGTCGTTCGAAGGTCTCGCCCTTCAAACTTCTTCCTGTGCTCTGCCTGCAACTCCACGCTACTCCTTGTGCTATCTCTTCTGAGTTTTGAGCTGGCTCAGCCTTTATGGGACTCGGCCCTTCTGCGCCTTCTTCAGAAGACTTCTAGTGCTCCTCTTGGCACACTCTTTCACGCGACCTCCTGAGCTTTGGAACTTGAAACAAGTTCACTCTGCACATTCTCCTTGTGCTTCGACTAGCCTTCATATGGTTGTCTCTGAACACTTCATCCGAGTGTTGGCCTATTGCACCCCTTGCACAGGTATTCTTCCAGAGTATTCAACAACTCTGTCTCCTTTCACTCCTTGAAAAGATATAAGCACCCTCCTGGTAATTTATCGATCAAGCACACCTTGTTGACCCTATAGAGTATTCAACAACTCTGTAAGTGTCTTCTCAAACACTTCTCATGTCTCTGAACTCGAAATAGAGTTCCTTTGGTGCACTCTTTGGACTCGCTCAATGCCCACCTGATAGAGCTCTACAAAACCTTCAGTAGTTCTGTCTCTTTGTGCCTTCTCTACACAAACTTCTCTCCAGAGTATTCAGTAATAGTTTTCCATCACTCTGGTGTGCCGCCCTGGCACATTTTATTCTAACTCCACAGAGTTCAGATGCACACTTCTTGCGTTGGCTATAGAACCTATGATGTTATGTTGTGCACTCCTTGTAGAGCCTAAAGTACCCAGACTGATATTACACAACTCAATCAAAGATAGAGAAATCTATCTTCCTACTGTAAATGAAATCTATCATACATCTACAACATTCATTCATGAAACATAAATACATGAACAACAATATGCAACAAAAAATGCTTTCTATTATCTCTGTGTGTCTATACATATGATTAAAAAGACTGGACTGCTCAGAGTCTCATTTCTCTGAAGCTCTTTCTCTCATAATTATTCTACCTCCTAAGGCCTGTCTACCCTTCTGCCTTCCTAATCAAGGATCTCTCCTCTCAAATATGATACGAGATCTCCTTACAAAAGAGGGACTTTGCGAGCTCGTCCTCTCTCACCTAACCTCATCTATTACATTGAAGTTCATAAATGTCTACCCATACCTGGCTAGGATCTGGGCTGCTACGGGCCTGCTACAAGCAACCCTTTAATTGCAAATCAACCACTACTTCTAGAAAGGTATGGCTCGCCATTAAAATCCTTACAACGCAAATCCATGTGGGATTTGTTTTTAAATTTAAAAATGTGAGAGGTGCAATGCCTCTCTTTCTCCTGAAATACACGTTGATGTGAAGGAATGTGGGTGCACTGCTGACATGGAGCGCTTCTCCTGCATCACCAACTATCTTGGGAGGTAATAAAAAAATAAATAGGAAACATATTAGCACAACGTTTTAATTTTATACCTTTATAAGAACCTCAAATCATGAAAAAGGAGGCAACATAGTAGTAGAGTAACCTCAAATCAGAAAAATTACCTCAATCACATATTCCAGTTATTAAAAAAAGAATAATAATAATGTATTTTAGTAGATCAATACATTTCTAAGAAATTTGACGTAACACTATGGAAAAGGAAGTCTACATGGGACTACTCAATGGTGTCTAATTGATTTAGAGGAAGATGCATGTAAACCACCCAACTTCCATCTCCTAAACAACTTGCTAATGGCATAACATAATCAGCTTCCCGAACCCAAGGAAAATGGTAGCTTACAAAACAATTTTTGCCCCATCCAAAATCGATCTCGGACAAAGGAAAGTGTAATATGGAGGAAACCAATATACTAGGACCATTAGATGATGAAATGTCTCATCTGCAATAAATATTAGCTAGGGTTTGGTCTGATCATCTCCACCCAATCAATTAAGCTTTGAAAATGTTCCTCATTTGCAACACTATATATAACATTATGAATAAGCTCAACACCCCAACTGAATGGTTGGGTTTTTATATCTGTGGCATCAGCTTCCACAAAAGGTAATAACAATACATTGACAAAGTAGTTAGATGACATTCCCATGTTTGCTAAACAGGTGCGACCATATATTACCACACCTATGCTACAATTTCTATTATTCTAGATCTCCTGACTAAGGATCAATAACTTCCATAGGTAAGAAGAAAAAGGCACCAGTTTGCTATACTATTTGCCATGTTTACTTGCATTACTTTGGAGAACCTGAACATCTGGGTCGTTTATATAATAGATCCTACTAACTAGCGAAGCAAGAGGGTTTGGTTTCTTTGATTCTTCTAAATGCACAGAGGATAGTCTCGTATACATTTCATTAATTACAGAGCAATGATAAGGAGGATGTCGAGCATGTAAAATCGATCGATTAAACTTAGGTTTCAACATTTTAATGGACAACTTTTGAGAAAGTTTTGCCCAGGATATTAAAAACATGTTGGCATAAAATGCATCAACAATTCTATGGTCAAATGTGCACCCAATAATAATACCTCCGCAACTAAATTCTGTTACCTGACAAAAATGAAACTAATCATTTACCATTTCTCCAACAAGAACATAGTAATGAACCAATGCCTCTGATAGCGAACTTTTTAGGTCATGGATAGCCTCCTCTAAAAAGGAGGATTTTGATATTTTGGTGGGCTCTTCCTTCCAGTTAGAAAAGGTAGCCTCCATCATTGAGTGAATTGATTTTCCCTATCAAATTCTAATTATGAACATGTGTTTTAGACGAAATAAATTTGATTCGATCCGAGACTAAAGGATGGAGATTATTTTCACCCTCTGCTCGACACGTGACCATCCTAAGAGGGACTTAAGAGATAAGTATCACATAATTATAGAACCCTCCAAAATGCATAGCGAATACATGTTTTCCTTTTGTCAAATTTGTGGCCCAAGACACATCGAGAGTACTTTTTTTTTTTGGAAAATTGAGAAATAAGTCATGAATAATGAGTTTATTTAGTAGCTTACAATTCATGTGTTTATTTTGTAGCTTAGAATCGCATTCAGAATAATCTTTTTTTAAAATTGATCAATAAGTCATGAATAATGAACTTATTTTGTTGTTACAATTCATGATTTTATTTTGTAGCTTAGAATCGTGACTTTTTCTGCCCACAACTTAAGCATATGATCTGATGACTTTTATGAGAGTTTATTTTGTAGCTTACAATTGTGACTTTTTCTTCCCACAACTTAAGAAAATGATGTTTTGTGTTTTAGGAAGGACTGCATCAACAACTACTCGTTGATTGTGCACTTTATATCATTGTTATTGAGATTTTATCTTGTAGGGTCGATTAATAAGAAACGTAACTTTAATATTTTTACATGTCTCTTCTTCCTCTTTCATTTTTCTTTGGAAAATTTGATTACATATTTTTTATTGTTGCAGGTGGGCATGCAGCTGGGCGATTTAGTTCTTGAGTTATAGAATTGTTGAAAATATTTTGTGAGATGTGGAATGAATATGGACCTTGTGAAGTATTCATTTTCCATCAAAGACAAATATATATGTTATTTAAACAACATCATCACCCCAATTCACTTCGGTGTTTCCTTTCCCCTGCTTCGGGGGTATGCTAGTTTTAACTAGAGTTGAAAACCAAATATTCCAGGTCGAAAATACTATAAACATTTAATTTGTAGAATTTTGATGGGAAGCTTTGAATATAACGACAATTTTACAGAATAATGTATAGTCAACCTATCATAAGATATTAGATTTGAATATAACGACATCGTTACAGAATCATCATCTTATGATAAGATATTCTATATCTCAGATCGCACAATTTTAGCACAACCAACCTTAAATGGTTCATATTCTATTGCTCAGTTGTACATCATGGGTGGTCCATGTACAAGATTGGTGGCATGACAACTGTACATCATGGGTGGTTCATTTACAAGATTGGTGGCTTGAAAACTATGATGCTATGAATTAATATGGTTGTAGTCTAACTAGCAACAACCACTTTATAAAAGTGGTTGATATACGTCGATCGACGCCATTTATTTGCCTTTCCAAACTATTGGAGCCGATGGACGTAGATCAATCACTTTTATAAAGTGGTTGTTGCTAGTTTACGACGATATGCCTTTGGGACCACCGTTAATATATTAATACATAATTAATGTAATAATTAATTATTACATTAATATTATGTTAATACATATATAAATTAATGAGATCTATTAATGTAATGTATTACATTAATGTAATACATAATAATAATGTATAAATGCAATCTATAAATTAATGTATTATGTTACATTAATGTATAATGTAGTTGATTGATACATTAATAGTGTGACATATTAATTAATTAATTAATTTATATATTACTAATTAATGTAATAGATAATAATAATGTATAAATGTAATCTATAAATTAAAGTGTTAGGTTACATTAATGTATAATGTAGTTGATTGATACATTAATATTGTGACATATTAATTAATTAATAAATTT